>JBAJNP010000127.1:0-137831 GCA_036877545.1 Yasuhikotakia modesta | reverse complement strand
TAATTTGTTCTGATTAACTGAATAATGGATCACAGAAACAATGATTATTAGTTGATTGTGATTATTTTCCCTGTCAACCAGAGATTCAAGGATTGTGACCTTTCTGTCAGGGCTAATTACAGCTTATAAACCCTAATGAATGCCTGTGGAAAAGTGTTGCTATTAATATTAAAGGCTAGCCATTCTTGCTGATAGGCACTTTTCTGTAAAGTGTTTTATGATGAGTTAAATATGTTTACATATGCTTGCCTCTGGGACATTATTTGACTGAGCAAATGGATTTTTAAGGACAAAGGTTGAAACGCTGTGTCAGCTTATCCCTTGTGGCTTGCGTGGGATGGAACAAATCATATGATTTTCATATATGTGTGTGTGTGAGTGTGTGTGTGTGAGTGTGTGTGAGTGTGTGTGTGTGTGTGTGTGTGTGTGTCATATATCTTACATACCTGACAGACAGATAAAATGTTTAACCACATTATCACACAATTAATTACATGTATTATTATTTGAACTCCAGCTCTTTTCTTGTAGAAGAAAATTTAAAGGCTGCATCACCTGTCAACCTTTTGACCTCGTGACCTTGTGACACAGTTTCCTCTGACCTTCTGTTCACCCCAGTGAACACACACAACACTGAACACAGGCAGTTACTGTATGTCACGCTACCAGAGAACACTTGCAGGGTTTCAATACATACATAACCCACTTTACATCTGTCAATTCACATTTATTACAACAAGAAAAATAATCAGGCAGAAAAAGAAGGTAGAAATGAAGGGCAGGAAGAGAAAAGGAAAGAATAAATAATTCACTAAACGACCACTGTGATTCAGTCTTGTTCTGTTTCTTTATGCTGGCATAGAGAGAGAAAGAGAGAGAGAGAGAGAGAGAGAGAGAGAGAAATGAGAGTTGTTAATGAATTGTACTCTGAACTGCACTAGGGACATGTTGTTGTCCTCATTATCGCAGGCAGGAAAGAAGTTAATTGTTCAGTGGTGAGTTAATACTCCAGTGTCTGATAATTGAAAATGAACAGTGCATTATCATCTGCTTTGTCATACTGGCAAAATCAAACATTTCTGTCTTTCATTTGTTTTTGTTTTTTTATTCTGAAAACCTCTTTAAAAGCTAAAAATGCTCTTTTAAAGCTAAAATGTTTATATTTTTATGCATAATTTTATTAATATTTTCCACCAAATAATATTTCACTATCATGCACATATTTTCATATAAATACTTAGACTAGAAAATAAATTAATTTATGCAAATATTCATTAATGGGATCCAATAGTTACAATGCAACGATTGGTAAATATTATACTTATTAAATTATGTATTATTTAATAATAAAGACATTATGTTCTAATAATTAATTAAGCTCATAGATCCCACATGATTTACTTATTTCTCACATCCAGTTCACACTTTCATGTGTCCTAAATGCGTGTTAATAGGGGCATGTGTGTCCATGCCACAGGGGTTACATTCAACTCCAAAGGGGTGTGAAATATTGCCGCGGTAACCGCACACCTGAATCTGAATCCACCCCTGACTGGGTGTTCTTACAGAGTACCACCACAAGGTTACACCTGCCATTACACTTGAGCAGACATGCAGTAGCTAATAGATTCTTAAGCATACAAAATGAATATTTCATGCTGTGCTGTTGTGTGACCTGCCCAATGACTGCAAAAGGGGATGTTTGTCAATTGCTTTTACATTTACAAGAAACACATTGTTCCATATACTATATTCATCCATCCAATGTATTACAAAACACATACTTAAAAGTTGATAATGTTTAATCAAGGCACAATTTTTTTCTATAGCCCATCCAATAGAATGTGGCATTAACAGACTGAATGTACTAGCTTTGATTCCCAGGGAATGTTAGTATATAACTTGCTGTTATTTACAGTAAACGTCTAGCTTTTATGCTTAGTAAATCACTCAGTAAATCATGAACACGTGAAATGTATTCTGTGTGTAACATAAGCCATGAATCGGTTGTTTGAATTTTACCTGTTATTCATTACATGAATTGTGCCTTAAGCTCAATACAGCTATTGATGCGACTATGCTCACATTATACTGTACATTGAGTTTGAAAGTCTGATGTGTCTATGAAGCTTTACTCTCATGCTTTTAACTGCACTGGTGCTACAGTAATCTGGAGCCCAGCTTTGTTCTTCAGCTGAAACATGATCATCAAATTTTAATGAACCTGATGCGTTTGGAAAACTGCCCCACAGAGCAAATCAGTGTCATAGTTCTCATAGTAAACCGGTTATTGTTATTCCCAAACATGCTTTTCAATACTTTAAAGATTACAGGCTTTTTTGACATGGTCTGTCCCTCTGTTTCTCCTCCCTGACTTTTCCCTCATTTCTCTGCGTCAGACTTCCCCCAGCTAGTCTACTGAGTGTGCGGACATTGATTAAATATTTAAAAGTCCACCGGGATGGAATAGCCCAGCCCAGCCCACACTCACATACACCTAAACATAAGGATGGACAGTAAAAGCCAGCCTGAGCAAACAGGAAGGTTTAGAGCTTCTGTTTCACACAGCAGCCTTAAACTTTAAATGCTTAATTAATATTTTAATACAAATAACAAATTATTTATAGAAAATTTTTATAAGAATATTTTGTCAAGTTTAATTTTTAGTTCTTATTTTTAAGTGTAAGGCATGTTGGATAAACTTCCTGCCAAATGTATAACGCATTAAATAAATACATTTACATTTATGCACTTGAGAGACACTTGTATCCAAATTGACTTGCAGTGCATTGGAGATGCATTTTATCAGTATCTGAGTTCCCTGGGAATCAAACTCATAGCCTTTTGCATTGTTAAAACAACAGTTCACCATTTGAGCTACAGGAACACTTCTAGCTCAGATTATTAACAAACAATATAAAATAATGTACGTTGTTTATATGTCTTGTTGTAGTCTGCATGTGTGTGGGGCAGATACAATCACAGTGTCTCCATCTCTCTGGCCTCCAGTGGCACAGCTTCTATCTCTCACTTTCTCACAGTGACAAATGAGTACATTTAAGATAAAGAATTAGATAGCATTTCAAGCTCTAATAATTTAATTGAGCATATTTTGTAAATCACAACCTTGGATTCACTTTTTGTTAAATCTGTGTGCACATTTTCTGGAATAAAATCTGTCAGACATTTCAAGTCAACGTTTTATTGGGAGCTAACATTGTTCTGACATGCCAAAGTCCCAGAGTTCCAGAGGGCCACAGAAGATTTATCTGACTCATCAGCCCCACTCTCCAGGCCTGGATACATCAGTTCCAGGGGAATTGCCACAGACAGGTTTGATGAATATCTGTATTTCTCCTCAAAATGTAGAGTGCAAGTTTTCTCCAAAGTGTGTCTCTCTGGGCAGAAACAGAAGAGATGTACTTAGAAACAATTTTAGACATCTTTTGACTGTGTTTGCCCCTCTCATTTGACTTGGCAGGTACTTCTTTATTCGTTTCTACATGCATAATTTCCAGAGTCCTACCTCTATAAATACAATGAGAAATACACTCTTGAAGAAATAAATGGTGTGTCGAGCATTTGTGAGTGGTGTGACCTCATAAAAATGAGACTGCCTCGAGGTCAAATGATCTTGCTTGAACTCTCAGAAGGCAGATTTCTAGTGTTTCCATAATACATGTTGCAGTGTTAAAATCAGTATTAAAATAATTCCAATATGTCTTTAACACTCCAGGAAGACACAATCTCTAGCATTGTTTTAATGTGCCAAATGTCATTACATTCAAGTCATTATTATGCATGTAAGATAATACATATTTAATGGAGAACATAACAAAATTTGATTAATTATAAAAATAGAATAGAAATCATAGGTAATATGTGACATGACTGACCCCATGACGTGTGAGAGCATCTATGATTGCATCCGCCCTTAAATGTTCACAAAGGTGCCGTGAATATTTCAGTGTAAACAGTGGCAGGTGAGGCTGGGTTGTGAAGTGATTTTTTAATAGGGGTCTGTCATTAAAAAGATGGGATTTAAAGGGACTGTTTTGTTTGTGTATGTGTGTGTGTTTATGTCAGCTTGGGTGTTACAAGTGTCTGAGTGGAGTTTATGTATGAGTTCAGTGGACTCCCCGAGGCATGCAGAGAGCGTGTAACACTCAGAGCTCCACAGTTTACTCAATCGCAATCACACTACATAAACAGCTGCACAACTGAGTGTGTGTGTGTGTGCGAAAGAGAGAGAAAGAGGGAGAGAGAGAGGTAGACTGAAAGAGAGACACCTCTGGGAAGATGAGATTTGATACAAAAATAAGTCTTTATTGTGTTCACTCTGATTTCTGCTCAAGAGAAGGGGCAACAAAAGACCTTATTTCCATTAAAAGCATTCTCACAGGAGCAGCACGCCTCCCTGTATTACACACGGGAACTGTGTAATAATGGTTTGCATGTTTTATGTGTTCAGTCATGTTGCTATGAATATATCCACCCACCTAAAGTGGCCTCACATAGGACAGTTGGGTAAATTGTCTGTCTGCCCCAATAGAAAAGAAATCAATTGTAAAAAGGAAAAAACATCACTTATCTTACAGTGCTCATAAACATCTGCAATGACTTTCAGAGACAGTCAGACATTATGAAGAATAAAAGAAAACAGTGGAAGAATGCATGAGCAAGTTCTTAGGTGGGGGACCCAAACGTTAATGGCTTGAACTAGGGTCGCCTCAACAGGAAATCGCAAATGACTGGGGTGTCATAATTCATCACAGCAATGCTCAGCAATGCAGTGTAGGAATAGGATATGCAGGAAACTCAGCCTTTCTTCCACCAGCTCCAGCATGCATGACCCCATACTGCCAATGCATCTCACCACAAGACATACCCCTCCGCCATTAAGACCAGAGAAATGATTTGTCAGTCTCTTCCTCACACGCACCCACATGCTAACCAGCAGCTGGTGCTAATACACCTCTTTCTGTCACCCTGTGCCAGTTTCTTGTCATTTACGGAACTATTCTTACCGCAATTTCTGTTTTCTTTTCACCCTCTGTCTACAATCTTCCCTGAGAGCCAAGCTGAGTTTGCACTACAGTAAAGAGAAAACTTTTATTAACTTTCTGTTTTTGCTCTCTTCTGTATTATTAAGACCTGCATAAACTAGGACAATGGGAGGAAAACTTTGAATCACAGAGTTTACATTTTGTACACTAAACATTATAATTGATTTGTGCCTTTTTCAATTACTAGAGACACTTTCTGTGAGATTTTGCTGTATTACAGAATGTTTGGCCAATATAACTTATTAAGCTGTGGGACAGTGTGTAAGACAAACTTTTTCCCATATTTCGTAGTTTTTGTTATATATGTCCACATATAGAAATTAAAAAATCTCTAAAACAAAATTAATTTACATTAATACCTACATTTTTCAAGTGCTTAAGTGTAAATTTAACAACATTTTAAACAACAGTTTAAATGAAGAAATCCTAATACCTTATGTAAGTTTGCTTCTTAAGTTTTTTCTCAAGTTTGCAGATGTTTGAAAAAAAGACGTTTGCATATATTAGTAAAAAAACAAAAATAATTTCTTACCGTTGTGTTTTGTGTTTGCAGTACAAAATAAATTAAAGGAAAGAATGCCAACAATGTTCCTCGGTTCATTGAAATCATTACAAAAACAAGAATAATTGAGGGTCTTAACGGGATATAAGCACAGACAGATAATGTAGCACATAACATGTGGCGGTTTGTCAGGGTGTGATAGAGAAAACCCTCAGGGCTGCAGTATACAACAAGCACTGCCAACATTAAGACAGGATATCAAGCCAAGAGGCTGGATATTGGAGCATTGTCTGTCAGCAGATATCAAGTGCACTAAATCTAAGATTACCAAATTAAGAGGAGGCACTTATGAGGTATCCATTGATTTGATACACACACAAACACACACACACATTTACTTAGCTATCTAAATTACTATAATACCATAAACTTCTGTTGTTTTATATTAAACAAACATTGAGGACTATACATTAAATCAAACTCAACCTTTGCATTTTTAAATTTGATAATTCCAAACTTTATATTTTAATTTTCTGTTTAATTTTCCAAATGAGGATCTTTCTGAATGGCCACAAAGGAACATTTTGTCAGATGTAGCTCACTTTTCAGAACAATTATATTACCAAATATTTAATAAACACTGATTCACACTCATACACACTCATACACACTCATACACACACACACACACACACACACACACACACACACACACACACTATCAGTCAAACCAGAGCACTGGTTCTCAATTATTTTTACCACAATCCAGAACATCACCCCCTTGTGATGCTAAATGGACATAAGAAAATAAAAGCTATATATTGGTCTCTTCCTGGCAGGCTAGACCAATGAAGAATTAATGAGCTCCATATCATGTACTTTCTTTCTTAAGGATGCTTTGCATACTACATCAACACATAACTGTATACAGGCATTCTTAAAAGAAGCCATTGAGTCCCTTCAGAACATTTAAACAAATGAAAGCACAGTTACATATATGGTAGACGGGTGAAGCATTTCTCTTTGCTGAAGTGCACCACCCGATGGAGAGCTACGTCAGTATGGTGCAGATGGAGCGTGTGATTGTCCTGTGCATCCATGGCTTAAAAGCAGAGAGACGGGGAGACTCTTACAACAGATTAGTGGTGATCCTGGTCCTTGACTCTGTGTGTGTTCAAGGGGAAGCACTTTTGGTCCACTTACTGACATGCACGAGTAACGATAGTGTCTGTGGATCCGGCCAGTCACCGGACGGTCGCCGGCATCATTATATCACTCCCTCCTTCCTATCTGCATTCACCTCGCTCTCTGTTACTAACCATTTTTAACAGTTTATCAACAAATCAGGCTGACTAATGCAGGAATTAGAGTCCATAAAGTGCACAATATCTCATTAATGTGAGTTTGATGCGTGGCTCAGAGCCAAGCATTACATGGATGTGGTGAAAGTAATTGTATAGAGGGGAACAGAGAGGGGCATTTTGTGGATGAAGTGTGGGTACGTGTGTGATGGCTGTTGGCCAGTTTCAGTAGAGTAATGGAGTAATTGATTGCTGATTGACCCCAGAGTCACTAAGGACACTTCTTCCCATTCAACCACTGCATTACTTTTATTTTCATCATGGCCAAACAAGCCAAAACCTGCATCCACCACCCACTCTATGAAGTAGAAAGTTCAATAAGCACTAGACTAAAGAGTAATGGTACCAGAGACATTGAGACACACACAAACACTTATAAAAATACACATAAACACATTATCACCCTTTAAATACACATAACACACACCAAGGACAGTTGCACTATTGCTTTGTCCCATTTAACACATTACAATGTGGTTTTAAAACATTGCCCATCAAGCTCAATGCATCACACAAACACATCTTCACGCTTATGCATATAATTAGCTAATTGTTTCATCAGGCCTGCCACTGATTTCTCTCAAAGAAAGAGGGCATGACTTTTATTTTTCTAACAGGTAATGGAAAATATATACTCGAAGATGCAAACATCAGTACACACTTTGTCCCATTAAAGTCTGAGAGTATGAGACTGATGTCCATGTTAATGTTGCCAACAGACCAAAGGCTTGAATTGATCTGTTCTGAATAGAATACTGCCAATGATGAAGTGAGTGAGGAGAACCAAATTATATGTTATCAAGGGTGCACACACAGCAGAGGGATGTGGAGAACTGAACACATGGATTAAAGTGAATCAGCAAAAACACAAGCTCTCTCTGAAGGTCACTACAGGTCAATGACCGCCTGCAAAACAACCAAGAGCAAAAAGTGAAGGAGAATTTAACACAAACTTTCATTTCAGTCATTTTATTTTGCAATTCAGTTACTACACTTTCTCTGTGTGGTTTGTAGAAAATAACAGATGAAAAAATGAGCCTTAATTTACCATATGGGTTTATATAACTGCATATTATAAACTAATACAACACTGACCAGTTAAAACTGTAATGTGTTATCTGTTATTTAATTTAAAATATAATGTTTCACCTTTTTGAATTTGGCTATTTTTGGTTTGCTTACACAGATTTACAGGAAGAAACACAGGTTAGAATCGAACCAGCATTTCCCACATAACCACCACAGCTTAATGTACATAAGCATATGCTAACCACCAGAATACATCATCAACAAGTTCTGGAACACATCACAATTCAGGCTTTAAAGTTCACACTATTGCCATCGAGGACCTACAGCCGGTGCACAAAAGAGAATAAATACTTCCACCCAGAAACTTTATTTTCATGGAGACATTCAGAGCCATTATATTCCTTCTGCCTCATAAGAGTAAAAGATAATCAAACTGCTTATAAAATAATGTTTTCTGCAGGGCCACAGGACCAATATTCAGTACACCGTTCACCCCACTTAAAGCCACAGGGAGTTCCACCTGTACACTGTTGAGCTATAGGGCTGTCAAGGTAAGACGTGACTGACAGAAACCCTTTGGATACACTAATTGAAAGAGGGGGGAAGTCTGAAAAATTCAAAACTTCTGGCATTTCATCTTTCGCTTTTCATAATCAGGCACGGTTCAACATTAGGGCGCATTTGTTTGTTTGTTTATTTCTTCATTTTCGGGTGCGCGAAAAACTGTGGAACGAAAAGTCGCTTGCGTTGCAGATTTTCTCCCTGTGATAGCATGTTTTTCGCTTTGTCTATTCAGCACACAGTGTGTCAGAGCGCGTGTGTGCGCGAGCGTGTGTGACAGCCGGTTGCGCAGCGGCGAAGGGTCGCTCACTCACCATCTGTAAATTGCTTTTTTCGGCTGGTCGGTGCTGTGCGGCGGCTCCGCTCGCTGCGTGGAAGGAGCCGTTCCGCAGTAATGAGTTTGTCGGTGTTTGGGGATCGCGCACGGTGCGCGCCCCGGGTCACTAATTCAATCCTGAAAGCGTTCTAAATAATTATTAATACCTGCTAAGCGTTAATAGAGCTTCATAGGCGATCCATCAAACTGTCGATTTATTTTAGGGGTTGCGACATTCTGTTTCAGTGTTTTTAAACATGTCCAATAAGTGGGACCCTGGAGTGCAACCTATCAAAAATTATAAATTCAAGTAATAATGTAGTTCTACAATTGGCAACCAATATACCATGTTAAAAAATAGTTTATGATATTTGCTTATTTGCTAAAAGGTTCTGTATCTGGCTGTATGGTTTCATAACCTTTCAATGCACAGAACCTGCTGTTGCACAAAAGGTTCTTTGGGGTGGAATAGGACTATATAAAGATTCGAAAGAAATAATTCTTCCTTTAAATGGAAGGATTTTTTAGATAACCAAAACTGGTCCTGTGATGGCACACTTTTGTGCCATCTGTATTCATTCTTTCAGTTAATCATGGCATATGCAGCCTACTCTCTATATAATAAACTGTGTTTATAAAATGATTGACCAGGTTTAGCAAGTGTAGACCAATGTACACAAAGTGTAGACACAAAGTGGCCCCATGTGTGTGTGTGTGTGTGTGAAGTGTACTGTGTTTGAAGAGCACTGTGTGTGTCTGAAGTGCATTGTGTGTGTGAAGTGCACTGTGTGTGTCTGCCTCTTGTAAGCTGAGCCACAGAGACGCTGACTACAGGGGAATCTCATCAGCAATGCAGCCTAGACGCCAAAGAACACACTACCTCTTCCTCTCCCTCTCTCTGTATATTCCTCTGCCTTTTCTCCTGTCTCTCATTAAATGCACCTTGGCCTGCACAGCTTCTGTGTGAGATCAAACACATGCCTGTTGGTACAGTACATCCATGTCAAACACACTGTCACAAAATAGACAATGGTACATTAATACAACAACAAAATAAGAGGCCTTGTACTTACATTATTCAAATTCTCAAATTAAAGGATATGTGCTTTGCAAGGTTGACATTTTAAACAATTTAAAATAATAATTTTAAAGGAACACACGCAATATTGACATAAACAGTGTTTGTGTTAAGCTGTCAGGACAAAGTGATGTCTGTCACACACATCGTCTCCTCTGACACAGCAAAATGAGAGGAAGTTAGAAAGAGGACTGGGGGATGGGTTTGAAAGCATGCAGAGACTGAGAGTCAGTCTGGGACAATGCCTTAGCTGAACAAGGACAGACAGCATCTCAATGGCCACCTCTTGCTCTAACCAAACACGGCCTGTTGTGTGCACAACACAGGAACATGACAAATGTCACGTTTATTACCTCCGTGTGTCAACCAGGCTAAATATCCATTTGAGAAAAATACATCTAGGCCCTCGATGAATTCTCCTGTCTTCTTCAGAGGAAGAAACGCACATAAATGTCAGTTACAACATAACAATGCCTGCTCAAAAAAGACAGTGGTAAACAAATACTCCCCCGAGGGTGGACATAAAATTGCAGTATCAATAGACAAGTGTGTCACGTTCTCAGATGATTTTTGATTTAAGTATGTGACTGTCCTCAGGAGCCTAAGTTCTATGTTTTATCATACAAATGCATAAATATGTTTTAAAAAATCAGGTTACAAAATGCAGATCAGACAGCTACATTTCCTGGACGTGCTGTCTAGGGATGTCAGCTCAAGTGGAATTGTTTGTAACCCTTTTGCTTACTTTAAAATCAATAACTGCATTAGAACACCTGGGAGCAACAAGAAGTCACATGCGTACAAAACTATGCAAGAAAATTATACTCCAGCATAAAACTCCAAACTACAGACAGTAATATAAACAACTAATATAGTTAAAATATAAACGACACAGGGAACATGAGAGAAGCATCACATAACATTACATAAAACCTGCAAAGGGATAGACTGACATTTGATTGCATCACCATGTACAAAATTTAGGACATTTGAGATTTCCATTAGTTTTACTATGCTGGCCATAGTAGATTAAAGGCAGCAGTAATAAAGCAAGTAAGACCACTTTATGCCACATAATGAATGAACTTTATCAGTCAGCCTTGCAAAGCCAATAGTTGCCAAGCTTTAATATTTAGATCACAGGCGTGAACAAAATAATAGAAAGTACACAGTTGTGTTTATACGTGTTTGCATTGTGCATTAACGCCGTGGCAGGGCAGACATTAAAGCTTATATGTGATTTGCGAAATGTTTTGAATCCTAAATTCTATTAATTGTATAAAACAGATTTTACAATCAGTACTTAACATGTTTTATCAGCAAAAGAGGTTTAATAACAGACTTAGGAGCTATACAGACTCCCTGATAGAACAACAGGTGTTATCCACGGTCCGCTTTACCTTTCTGCAAAATCGCAAGAGACCGTCAGACATACTGAACGGTCTGCAATTAAACTCGGAATAGCTTCAGTCTTCATTTTGTGCAATTTGTACTTAAGATTATAAAACAGAAGTGTCTGAAAAAAAAAACAATGAAAATTAAGAAAAAAATGTCTGGACATTATAAGCAGTAAGACAGATCATCTGAAGTATTTATCTATGATCGGAACACCGTCAGAAGGTCAGGATACGTCTACAGCAGTTTGTTAAATCGCTGTTTAAACGACTGAAGCAGATAAGAGTGCGCTACTGTTTGCACCGTTGACTCGTAGTTACAGATACATTTAATACTGTTCCTGTTAATTTTTATCATTTGGATATTTTAAATCTTAACAATTTTATGTCACGAGTAAACGAAAAAGTGACTGTGAGCCCACAAAAAAGTTTGTAATTATTAATTATGAACAAAACATAAAGTGGTGCCACCCCAAAATATGTATCCATTCATCTGTTATCTGTTCCAAATGTAAGACGACTGTACATAGAAATATCATTTGTATCAAACAGCAATTAAAACAGCAAACTTTCTTTTCAGATTGTTAACGGGTTCGGTCATATTTCATCTTGCACCCTTATAATTTCAATGTAACTCTAACAAAATGTTTTTAAACACTAAATAAATGTGTAAATGTATCACGCTATTCGTTCAAAAACATACGTTTGGTTTATTGCGTTTATTTATATGAGGATGAACCTTACGTGTATGCTTCATCGGTTTTAAGCCATTTATAGTTCATGAAGAAATTACATTTTATCAAAATAATTGACTTGAATTTAGCATCACTTGAAACGAAACAAGAAAGTATAACAATAACTGATATGTTTGAAAAAGTAAGCTTACTGTTTCACTTTTTAACAAGCTGTGCTTTCTGTGTTGCTTTATGTAAGAAAAACGTGGTTTGTTTTATTTTTTTATTTTGTTAATTGTTCATTGCTTGTGTTTTCAAATACCAATAAGCCCAATTGTTATCGCAAATGTTTGTTATACCACATATTTATACGCATCGAAATTCACTTGTTGAGTGATGGGGAAACAGACGAAGCGTTTGACAGAACTTTTTATTAAACATTATGAAAACAAGATTCTGAACAACATTCCATTTTGAAACATTTTGGTTTGGACTTACTGACACGTAAGGACATTTATATTTCTCGATAAATATATAGAAATTATAGGCTATGTACAGTGGTGTTTTTTTCTCATTTTATTGATTTATTTTTACATAAGAACATAAGACTGCACACTGGACAGCACATGTGGTTATGTAACCTCAATCCGCGGTGCCTCAGATTAAACCATTAGACAGAAATATGGTTTCATAAGAAACTGTTTCATAATTTAACCATAAAGGAAATTATTAACAGTGGTTTCCAGGTGTGAATATCAAGCAGATATTTATCCAGGTAAGGAAGCATACATGGAAATCTTGTTTTAGAAGTCTGGGCGATATATATCTTATATCTGTTAGGGAACTAAGCATACATAGGTCGGAGAAAATTTGAAAACTGATTTAAGACAATTTACGTGCAATAAGTAATCCTGGAATCCACTTTGGCAAGTTCTATTTAAGTTGTTTTTCTTCCGCCTAAACTAGATAAGGCTTATATGATCACAGTCGAGTGCGTTTCACTGCTTACATAGCCAGGTTTGCAAACAAAACTTGCACACAAGTTTTTATTTTAGGAATAAATCCGCATTTAATCTTGTGACACCTGTAATGTAACTGAGTATGGTCGGAAGCCTATTATCATCATCATCATCATCACAATGTTACAATGCAAAAACAATAGGCAACAGCTTAAAGCCGAATACACGATACAGCATAAGCTACAGTTTTATATGTCATAAAAAGTTACCTTCCCGGTCGGTTGCCATGTATTTGAAGTATAAAGTTGTAAGTCATTCATCATCACGACCATTAAGACAAAAAGCTTTCTTAAATAGAAGATGAATCTTAAGATATGTTTGACTTCCGTTTCTAAACAGTTTATTACATACTTGGATTTATTTTGAAGTATAAAATTCACATAATCAGAGCTTCTGTTAATTGCTTTCGAATTTGGTGCATAGAGTATTAGCAGCAATTTAAGTCCTTGTGTTAATGATGCACATTAGAATCGACTTTTTTGACTACGCCCATCAATTGTATCAACACAGAGGAAAAGAAATTTATATAAATCCCAATTCTTCTAATCATAGTGCAGTAGGCTTCTTTTAAAATTGTACGTATTCAATAGGATGAGAATATCTTTGTCATTTGCATGCTACTACATACAAACATTGTATTAAGACGTTTTAAATAATCAAGCAAAAGTTTTTAAAAAGAAAAGTAAATGAACACACCAATTGAGCTCTACATATGTACAAGTGGGAATAAATAACTCTCAAAATCTGGCTCAGTTCGTTGTTTTTTTCTTTGTTTGTTCTTATTCTGCACTTTTAAACAATAGGAAAAAGGACGGTTTTCATGTGATTTCGCAAGAGTTCCTTCACATAACTACACTGTTTGTGTCGAGCAGAAGAAACGAAAAGACAGAGAGGAAAAAAGAGTGGTTAAGGGCCATGCGTTTCATCCAAGTGCTGTATGGGGAAGACAGAAAGGACTTGGTGCGTTTGGAGTACCATACATGTCCCGCATGCAGGATTGTGGGGTAATGCGGACTTGAGCAATGCTTGAGGGGCCTTAAAGTTCATGAGTCCCTTCAACCTCAGTTCATGACAAAACTCAAGAAAGTCACGGATGTATTGCTGTCTTACTTTCTTGCTTATCAGTGTTCGAATATTATTGTTTCTTCCAAAGTCCCTTTAAAAATGCCAGTATTTTCTCATCGCCACTGAGGCTCGTCAATCCGTTAAGACAAGAAAATAATATTATGGAAGCGGTTTCATCTTTGAGAGCGACGCGGCTGTATGTCTATAAACATTTCGGACTTTGCAGTTAACCTATTACTATAAAAAATAAACAACACACAAATCTACATAATCCAAAACTGATCGGTCTTTGGAGGTTATGTGTGATCCCATATTAAGAATGGAGGTCATATGTAGTAGAAGAGTCCGTGCAGTATCTGTTGAAGATAATCCTAACACTATCCTTAAGACTTTTAGGTTGCAATAATGTAAGTACGCAAACAATGAAGTGTGGACCTTAAATATGGCTCTGTATGTAATGGTAGTTTCTATGTTCTAAAGTGTACATCGAGTCTTTAATATAGAACTGTAAATAAATTCACACTGAAACTCATAAAAATTAAGATACAAAACAAATTCGTTGGTGTGAAAAAAAGTCTTTAACAAGATTCACTCTCACATGAAGAATTCCGTGGAAGTCGTTTTGCCGTGAGAGCCGTTGGACGGGTCCCGAGTGTTGCCCCCGCCGTTAAAGGTTCGGCTGGCCAGCTTCTCGTACTTCTCCTTGTACAGGTCCCGTTCTTTAATGAGACGCGCCACGTCTTGTTTGAGTTGCTCCACCTGGCTCTGGAGCGTGCACTTTTCGCTCTCGAGCATGTGCCGCTGCTGAACGCGCTTGTAGCGGCACGACTGCGCGTAGCCCCGGTTCTTCAGTGTTCGCCGCTTCTGCTTGAGACGGATCACCTCTTCTTTGCTGAAGCCTCTTAGTTGCCGGTTGAGCTCACGCACCGTCATGCTCACCAACTGCTCGTCTGAGAAGCGATCCTCGAGGCGCGTGTGCGCGTGGTGGCTGTGGTGATGATGGTGGTGGTGGTGCACCGGATGGTGATGACCGTTTGTGGCTGCCGAAAGGTCTTCTCCGACGTACTGCTGGCCGCGAAATCCATCATAGGGCTGGTGGTGGTGATGGTGGTGGTGCGCGTTGCCAATTAGCGCTTCCACCGCATCCTCGGGGGTCAGGTTGAGGGCCTCTGGACTGATGTGGTGCTGGTAGTTCGGAATCCAGTAGAGGTCTTCCAGCTGTTGCTTGCCCGAGGAATTTTGGGTATTGGGGTTATTGTTGCCACTGTTGTTGTTGTTGTTGTTGATGCCGTTCCCTAGGTTTTGACCAGGTTGCGATCCGGGACTGGGGGCACAGAAACTGGGCGAGGAAGGCACAGAGGAGCAGGGTGTACTGATAGGAGTGGATGACAGCGAGCCCGGGGGTAGACGGTGGCAATAGCGTTCCGACTCCGGGGGCTCCTTCTTGACCTCAAACTTCATGAGGTCGAAGTCGTTGACATATTCTATAGCCAAGGGGCTGTTAGGCAAATCTGCGCTCATGGCGAGATCAGTGGCCATGTCAGTCCATGCGACACCTACCCTAACAGCCAAAGCGACACGCGTGGGTTTTACTGGGGTTATGTTAAAGGTGACTGATGAAGATGAAGAAGTTTAAAGCATATGCACGGGGATGACTAGTCCTTAAGACGAATTATATTTATAGCGCAGAGATATACGTATGCCCATGCATGTATATTTACTTGTACACCTGCCAGTTTGCCTCTGCTGCTCCTCTTGTTGACAACTTATCCCTGGTCAAATTCACACTTTAATATCACTGGCCGTGGCGGTAGAAACTTGAGACTCGTGAATTCAAAACCCACCAACCTGATTTGTCCTCGCTTCACCGCATTAAAGCAGGCATGTGCTTTTAGAGAAATCGTCCTTTGAACAAAGAAACTTGTACTTTATTTTCTTTCACATATCCATCTTCACCTCCGTGCTTTCAGTTCTTTCTCCCGACTGGAGGCAAGAAAGTAGGCGGGTTATGCTTTCATGAGCAGAAAGCGAGAACTTTCCTCACATGCCGAGCAAAGTCGTGGGCAGTCCACCACACACACGCGCGACAAGTTAAGAAAAAATGTCAGACTTTACCTCTCGAGGGTCCAGTGGAATGATGATGGTGATGTTTACAGAGTCAACAGCAAAAACGGACCGCAAGAATGTGTGGGACAAATCACAGTAAGTTCCTCTGGTGGGACGCCCCAGCGCAACCCGGTGCAGAACACTGTATTCTGGCTCAGATGCCTTGCGTCTTCTTACACGTCTTATATCTGTCGATTATGAAGGTGAACAGACTGCTGTCACCGTTGATTTCGATTATGGCTTGAGCGTATTTTTTGCACTATTGTCCAACACTGACACGCAGTATCACTGAAGGGCTGCACGGGGCATGTACCACTTTATACACATGGCGCATCTGAGCGTCCTGCCCACATTGCGTTACAGACCAATGGGAGGAGGCGTAGCAGCAGGCGTGCATATTCCTACGGCAACGCCTCCTCGTAGCAGCTGGGGCGAACGCGCCACAGCTGACAGGCGCGGAAACAGATTCTCCTGCCCCCTAGCGACGCCTTCGCTGCAATAGCACGTGGAAGCGAAGCGCGAGGAAAGGAAACAGCCCAGCTTGTCTCTTAGAAAATGTTTACTTTAAAAACGTTTCTAAACGTTATAAATAACGCACATGCTTTTGCTTATGCTTTTGCATAATTATTAAACAAACAGCTAAAATCTGATTAGAGGAGACACTGTTAAATAGCCCACACAACCCATAACACACCTGTGACCCCATATTAAACTAAATTATTTAAGTCTATTTACTTTCAATAACTGTAATAGACTGTAACATTTGTGTTGTAATATATCGTTAGTGCCATGTCTTAAAAAAAACGGAGAAGCAAACTCGAATAACCACAGTGAAACAACTACGAACGGTCTGGAGTGACTTCTTGCTTTAACAGACACAGTTCTGGCAATGTGGCCTCATATTGAACAAGCCTAATATATTGCAAAAATAGCCTTTTTTGTTCCTACTATAAACTATAACTATAGTACGTATCCATCACCTCACAACTGCCAACAGTATTTATTAACGTATTCAATTAAATACAAATGTATTGAAGTGTTCAGGCAGACCTTCTCTCCGCTTTAAAACTAATGCTTAAGAGTCTTCCTGAGCAAATCCAATAAGCTGAGACTGAGAACAAATTAAGACACATCACAGGTAAACCTAAGCAATAAAGTGTTTTATTACTGCTTAGTGTTAGAATGTGTTATCGTAATGTATAATTGAAACTAAGTGTGACTTTTAATTACGTTAAGCTTCACACAGCATCAACTTTATATTTATAAAACATCAGAAGTAAAATTTTAAGTGTCATAACTACTTACATAAGTTACTACACACGCCTTTGCGTTTTAACAGACAGTTCAAACACTTTCACTCGCTTACAAAGTAACGCAATAAAATAGCATAGCTTATTTCTTTGATGTCCTGGAATCATGAAAATCTTTCAGTGTATTGATCTGATATAGGATAACAAACGCAACTTTCTTCCTCGCTTATGACCTATAGGCACTGATGAACTCAATAACGCGTGATCTAGCAATAAAATCAATCCACATTTCCGCCGGATAGGGGAAAATGCGCAATTTGTGCGGGTGAGTTAATTATGATCCGCCTCGCCAGTGCGAGTGACGCTCCGGATTTCTTTCGCAATTAACCTCTAATTGCATCTCGACTCATCTGCGCGGATCGACAAATAATTAAGCCGCACGCAGCGCTCGCCTTCATCACCGCAGCATATGTCTTAATCAAAGAAGCCAGCCTAGCTTAGCACTGAAGGAAATACCCAGAGACACGAGGGTCAATATAACTCCCAAGATATGCGAGGGTAGATTCTTATTACAGTATATTAATAGTTTTTCCAAAACATACATTTACTGTTAAAATAGATTCGTCTGCCTGTATGTCTATGAATAAGAGGCAGACATGCTCTTAATCTTTATATATTTAACACATCTGTGAGATGATTTACAGATGCAGTGTTGAGTAATTCTTCACTTTATTATTGGCATTGAATGTTTAATACTGGTGAATCTGTATCTGTATGTGTCTCAAGGCGTCAAACCAATATCATAATTAGAATCTGCTGCACAGCTCACTTTATCCACACGGAAAATGCAGCTCATTATACAGAAGTCTGTCTTTTCCGCTTCTATATCCATAACTTTATGTAACATGTTAAGACTTTTTTACAGGTACAGATGAGTGAAATACAGACATGCTCAAATCTGCCAACGGAAGAGGGGATAAAGGAAGATGGGACAAATCATATCAAGGCATTTCAAGTTGAAAGCGTGCTAAGTCATTATAGGGGTTTTTATCAAATAAGCATGAGTGGACCTTAAAGTCCAAGCTAAGCAGTCCGCTTTAAAAATGCCACATTTAAGAAGATCTGCCATCGTCCATTCAGTGAGCTGAGGTGGGTGGGTATAGATGTGGCCGAGGGCTTGAGACATAAATTTTGAAGTCAGGGCTTTCATTGTGCCTTTGCATATTGGGAGTTAGCTGCTGGTGCAGTTCTTCGATTTAAGCAAAATGGACATCAGCACATCCAAGGAAAAAAGGAGTATGATAGAGAAAGAGAGAAGGGGTTGGGAGGGATACAGGTTTGGACCAGAGATCCTGTGAAAATAACTGAGACGGATTTGTCCGGTTAACCCCTCTTTAGCCAAAATGACTAAGAGGTGTGAGGTGCAGTAGGGGGTTATCAGAGACAGGGCTGGAAAGCAGGTTTTTGTGGGCCTCAAAATCTCAAATGCCCATTCAAAGATTCAGCAATACTCGTTTGACTGCATTCAAGCTAACAACTACTCAAACTTCTCTGAAGTTCTCAGCAAAAAAGTGAGTTATGGAAACAGCACAGCGACAGAAGAGAAGAAGAGAAGTGTAAACAAGAAAGAAAAAAAACTGTTGGGAAAAATTTTGACTGATTCTTTCAATATAGCCAAACCAAGCAGGGAAAGAGATTTTTTAAAATGTGGAGATGTGACAGAATGGCAAAGGGGAAAAATTACAACAAAAAGAACAAAAATAGAACAATTTAGGAAAGACAGGAGAAAAGAACTAAACAGGAGAAAGATGAGGCAAGACAAGCTCTACAAAAAGATGGAGGAGTTATAC
Source organism: Yasuhikotakia modesta (assembly GCA_036877545.1). Taxonomy (NCBI): domain Eukaryota; kingdom Metazoa; phylum Chordata; class Actinopteri; order Cypriniformes; family Botiidae; genus Yasuhikotakia; species Yasuhikotakia modesta. Next base: position 118,560 of record JBAJNP010000127.1, on the reverse strand, counting down.
TAATGACTAACTACTTGCAGACAATGTATGATCTTTATTGATGGGCTGGACTCTTTGCTGAGTTGTAACAAGTTTGTCTTTTTTATGCCTAGGCGATCTATTGAGGTAGAGAAAAATTACACTTGACCTTTCATTCTTTCTTTTTTCTCATTCAAGTGAAATTGTCCTGCAAAAAATGTGAATGTGTTTTCTCCTTTCTCTCCCGCTCTCCCTCCTTCGTTCTCTTTCGCATGCGCTTTTACTAAAAATTGAAATATTGATCTTAATTAGAGTTTGCCGAGCTCAGCAGCTTGCGTTGAGCTTTGAGACAAGCGGCAGCAGACATCTGTCTAAGGCACTTACATCCCTGCCATCACAGCGAGGGAACGAGAGGGAAAGGGAGGGTGAGAAAAGAAAAAGTGATTGCTCCATGAATTTCTCTTTCTCTTCCCATGCAGATAACAGAGAGCAGTGAGTTACTGTAGTTAAACAGCATTATAAATACGAATATAAGTAGGCCTCTCACAGATGCCCTCTGCTCTCCTTCAAACAGGAGAATCCAGGCTATTTAACACCACAACCACTGTGTTCACAAGGTCTACAGTCATATGTATTTTCTTAGTTCCAACAGATATCTTATAATGTAGCAGAATCTATATTAGTGAAATATCATACAATACAGCTCCAGTGGCAGTAGTATCAAAGAAATTATAAACAACAACAAATAACTAAGAAAACAACAAAAAATTCAAAATACCATTTATAGGAGATAACATATTAATTTAGAATTTAATAATAGTTACCAAAAAATGTGAAACAACACAAAATGTTTCACAAAATGTGAAACAACAAATTCACATTTTCCAGTAGCATATTAATCAGTTTAAATTAGTTTCTTTCCTTCTTCAGGATTTATTTCCAAAACAACACTAAAGGGTTAAATAAGCTAAAAGGAGTTATGTAACGTATGATAACTTTTGTTTTTGATTTTACAATCCCCATATTTACTTCACATTCTCCTAAAGCATCCCTTCCTGCGTGACCGATCAAACGGGAGAAAGATAGACAGAGAAGCAGATGGGGGACCACTGCGATCCCTCCATCCCTCTATTCCATCTTGCTTGCAAGTGCAAACGTGGCTCGCATCATGGCCTTTATCTCGTTAACAGGCGAACAGGCTTGTCAGTGCCAGCGAGTGTGTCGTGTTCCGCAGCAAGACCCTCGCCACGGTGTATTAATGCCCCCTGTCGTTGCCGGCGGCGATGGTTAACCAGGTTTCCCGTAGCGACCAGCAGTCGTTTGTCACAGAGCACGGCGCACAAGACCTTGGTTCAACAGAGCATTAACAGTCTGAATATCAGCAGTCCCCGCACAGCAAGAGGTGTTCAAAGGATTACAGCTCCCATCATCCTCTCCATACCACTGTTTAACACTCAACATACTAATTACATTACCCTACCAGGAGGAGAGGGACAGGAATAGGGCGAGACGCAGACTCATCTACACACAGATCCTCAATCAAGCACACATTTTAGGAAAAGACAGGGAGAGGAGAAAGGAAAATGACAATGTCAGAAATTAGTTGTGATAGATTTGTTCAGACAGCAGTTACAAAGAGAAAAAGTGAGTGGAGAAGAAAAATGGGTTTTGAAGAGTGTGAAGAGATGTATTGCATTTGTCTTTTTCTATAGATTCCTTAAGACTCAATTACAGTGACAGGCACCACACCCATGAGCGATGTTTCGGACATGAGTGATGTTTTGAACGTGTGTTAGGATGCAGCTACTTTTCAAGTTAAGCTATAATTTTATTTATAAAACAACAAGGTGGCGAAGTGGCTTGGGACGCTATTTTAATGTCATTAGACTTGAACTGAAATGAACTTAAAATTAAATTTTACAAAGGCTTAAAACATTTGAGTAAATTGAGTACATTGTTAAGTAAGCATCTGTGCAAACAGACACAATACTTATAACAATACTAACAGATGCATTGTGCACCCACACATGTATTTGAACTGTCACAAACAAAGAGAACCACATTCGTACAAATTTTCAAAGCAATTTTATTTCACATTTTCAGTTGCTTGAAAATACAAGTACTTCAAACAACAATGTAATCAATACATTTTTTGCATAATAAACTTGAACTGCAGTTTTAAAAATCCCTGAGACCTACTATGCCCTGACATTAACTCCATGAAGTCAAAGGTAAACTTCTGCATATTTTTGAGGAATAAGCATTTCATTGTGATGCAGATATTTAAATTAAGGTCCACAGTTCTGCAATTTAGGACATTTTCTGAGAAATTATTATGTGCAATTTCTGGAATTTGGACCTCAGATTTCTTGTAACTACACATGGCTAGTGACTAAAAATGGACTCAACTGACTTATGTCAGGTAATGTAATGTGTAATAATGTACAACTAATGTAATGTAATGTAATGTAATGTAATTCCTTTGTAAAAATCTATATGGTTCAAGAGGAGCTTGTTAATTAAATAAAAATAAAATAAAAAAACAGACATGTTTTACAGTTAATCAAATACCCACCAGAGGTCAAACACATTCCTGCATTGGCATGATTTCTGTCACATTTCTGTCTTAGTAGCGTGGCTTGATATGTAGTGAATTTCTATAAAAGAAATCAAAGAAAAAAGTCCACAAACAAACGCTGTGCAGCCAAAGTTCATCTTTTTAATACAAGTTAATTAAGACTGGGGTTTGGTTACAGTAAGTAACACTAAAACTCAGGGATACATAAAAGGAGGAAAACCTTGCATTATATAAGTAGTGATGCACAGGCCCAGGGAAACATACAGTCAAGTGTTTAGATTTCTTACAGCCCTGCTAAATGTCATCTAGAGGAAACTGCGATTTGAAAAAGTGAGACTGGAAAGCAAGAAATAAATTACCCAGACAATGTAATGGCAAAAGTAGCTATCAGTCTGTTTTTACTGATAGGGGGGTGACACAGGAGTATGCGATTGTTAAAGTGTGAGTGATAGCACACAGGAAGAGAAAAAAGACACCGGCAGTGATGCATCGAGTGTGTGCTAATTTATGCAAAGCAGAGAAAGTTTGTCCAGCCAGCCACGATCTTTAGAGTGTGTGTAGACTCTCATTAGTAACAATTAACTGCTGTGTGTGTGTGGTTGTACCAGGTCAAACAGAGCAAAGACACAGTGTGGCTGGTGAGCAGGTGAGCTTTGAGTTAGCAGCACTTGTTCAGTCAGATGATTTCAGTCAACAGCAGGATGGTAAACATGACATGTGAAGGCTCTTGCGGTCTGGTAGGCACCTGTGCTATTCTAAGAGAGAGATCTGCCATCAGTGATCCCAAAGGGAAGTAATCTGGAGCTTGGCACGACAGAGAAATAGGAAGCTGGCAAATGGATGACAGTGTGTGTGTATAACAAGCACAACTTTCTATAAACACGCAGACAAACTTATAATAATAATAATCTCTCATTATAACTGGGAATAGCTCTGACCAAACATGTCAAATAAAACAGAAAGCAGGAGAAAAACAAAGAATAGACAGATGTATGTACTGTACATATTTAAACGTCTGTCCATGTGACTGTGAGAGAAAGAAAGTTAGGATGAGGGGTCCGAGGTTAATCACAGCAGTTTCTGTATTGGAGTCACTCATTTAGAAAAGTATAAAAGCTTGAAAATGAAGAAGGCAAATTGACGGAAGATCAGATGCTTTATAAAAAGTTACATACAGTTTCTCAGAAGTGGTGGGAGAAGTTGGTCATTACTGTAAAAGATGTGTGAGTGTGAATCAAGATTGACTTATTGAGTGTGGAGAAAGACACAGTTCTATAGGGTACGACTGGTAGTTTGTGTTGTGTGTGTGTGTGTGTGTGTGTGTGGAAGAGAGAGGATATAGGGGCCCCCTCCTCTAATCCTCCATCAGTCAGACTGACACACCAGCGTCAGCTGTGCTTGTCCTTAACAACAAACCTAAATATTAGACCCCTTAAATAAAGGAATATACCTTAAGTAGTCCGTTCTTAAATAATATCAACCCCCTAGATATTATTAACTCCCCCACTACGTAATAAATAACCCAACTACTTTGTCTATAAATATTTAGCACCACCCATATATACACACACAAACACAGTGGCCCCTAAAAGGTATATGGAGTTTTAGGCCACATTTAAAAATGTTTAATGCAATTAATAATGCAATTAATAAATAGTCACACCACATAGTACCATTTCTAAGTAATGCTAAGCCTCTTCTCAGCAAATGCCTACATTTTTACAAAGAAACCAGTGCAAACAGGTGCTCTGGTCTGAGAGCACACACAGATGACTGTGGAAATGTTTCACTAAATCTGATAAACCAAACACTTTGTTTACATTTTAACAGTGCATCTATATCATTGCAAAACACAAAAAAAGCTTGCTTGACTTATAAAGTTTTATTTCATTTAGTGTGATGTAATGCAATAATATTCACATCTTCTGAAGCCAGTGCATAAATCATCCACACAGTTCTTAATCAATATAATTGGTTTTACACACAGAATCTGTCAGTTGTAGCTTCTCTTCTATACACACCTTTAGCCTGAGGGTCTGCTGCAGGAAGAAGCTCTGAGGCATCAGTGTTCTCCACTGTGTCAGCAGAGCTGGACAAAGAGATGAAGGAGGGAAGCTTCTTAAAATCCGAGCAGGATGAGCTCATCTACCGGTGTGGATTCTGCAGATGGACTATATACCCTTCTTCTGATCTGAGAGCACAAAGCTACACTTTGGAATACCATACTTGACAATGAAGAAACCAGCTTCATTTATCTACAGTCTAAATTTAAATTAATGTATAAACATTCAGCCTGGGAACTTTCATGATTATTAGTGTTTGATGACAATTAAGAACAGGTTGTACAGGCTAATTTGGGATCAGCTTTAAATTGCACAATTCTTGGTCCTGACCTTTTAAAACGACTCTGCTGGGTCTCCTGGCTGGTACAGAGTTTGTGTTGGAGACGCTTTTTTTGTGGTGGAGTTTACATCTATATCCACATGGACAGATGTCTGTACTGGAGAAATCTGGCCACACCAGAGCATGTTTCTTCCTACACAGCAGAGAGAAAAATAAAAAACTCATAAACTTTCCTTATATGCAGATTCCCTATGAATGTTTTTGTGGGTTGGTTATAAAAATGTGGGACACTGGGGGGTGAAAAGCATGCGCAGGTTTCCTATATGCCACACTCTGTGGGTGTGCACTGAAGTTAGCAAAGAAAGTGTTTGTGTGTGATCACACATCAGTAGGTGTGTGTATCTGAAGTGAGAGAAGGTGAGCGGGTGCTTGTGTGTGTAAGTGAGAGTAGGTGAGAGAGTCTGTGTGCCCATGTAATTTGGGCGTAAATTGGTAGCTTCATTCTTTGAGAGACCCGATCCCTCCCACCTGTCAGAGGAGCTAATTATACCCCACTATGGGGTGAGGAGCGCGAGACTTGTGTATAAGTGAGAGAGAGAGGGAGACTGGGCGAGTATGGGGCATGCTGCTCCAGAAATAGAGAGAGAGCGAGAGTTTGTGTCTGTATGTGTGTGTCACAGGGGGGGCTGGGTGAAGGGATCATGTGTCCGGGAACAGTATGGACTCCTCGTCACCCCTTGGGGCAGACCGCCCAGAGACACTCTCCCCAACTGGGCTCAGGTCAGAGCTACATTAAGCATTTCAAACTGTTGGCCCAAAGGAGCTTCATTGCTTATACACAGATCTTCATAATCTATGGTTCTTACAGCCAATAACCAGAAGTTCTCATCCTGGGGTCATTCTGCATTTGGACAAGAACTGAGATGCCTCTAGAAATCATTACAAATAAGATTCAGATTTCTTTAATTCACTATTTATTCTAATAGTTAGATTAAAGCCCTTAGGGGATGTTCACACAAAATGTGTTCTTCTGTTACATCTGTGCTCTTTTATTAGATGTCTGTGTACAAACACATCAGATGGACGTCTTTGGCCTTTTATCAGGCTTTGTTCTTAAGATTAGTTCAATTTGAAAAACACATCTTCAGACTTCTGCATTGTGTTTAATTCTGTTATATTCTCTGTAGCTTTAACTCAACAGAAAAACTGTATGTGTGAACATCCCCTTAGGTGAAAAATCAGAGACCAAATGCTACTTTATTAAACAGATAAATACAAATCAAGGGCTAAAATAGCATACAGAAGTTGACATCAAATCCAGATTATAAGAAACAATCGTCCTTTTCACTTTTTTAAGGAAAGCAGATTTAAATAAAGTATTTCACATTATCATATTTAAGACATAAACAGTATAGAATCAACAAGGACTGTTTAGGCTAGATTTTCTGTTCTACAAAAACATCTAATATATTTATTTAATATATACACAATATTGTGCAACTGGATTATTGTACCCAGTGAATCTGGTCTCTAATGCCCCCTAAATCATCCTATAGACAACATCATCACTCACAACACTCATGGCTAATTGGTCCAATTTGCTAAATCCCTCGCCACTTGAATTCAGTCGATTCCAATTTCACCCCATTTCAGAAGAGCATTTGGGGCCTTTCTTTTTTTAAACACCCATTTGTTTCTTGTTTGACTGATAACATCCGCATTGAGCTTTAATCATCCAAAGCTCTGGCGAAGCCAGACAGAAAGTGTAAATTGAGAAAAATTTCAAATATAGTAGCCTAAGTTGAAAATATCAAACCAGCAGTCCTAGCTCTACATCTTTATGGTTTCATTTGGCAACAAATATAATTCAGTCAGATTAGAACAATCACATTTTATATGACTGATCTTGAAGGTCAGTTTATGTGGAAATATAATCAAATTACATTGGCATTTGTTCTCTGAATGCAATGAAAATTTTTGGTGATTGTGACATGACTTTAAACCTGTAACAGGAAAGCAACACAAACATTAAACGTGATATTTGATAGAAAGAGAAAGATATAAAAGATTTGAATCAAGATTGTGACCCTTTTTGCACAACAGTTCATTAAAGAAACAAATGTGAAAAAAATATGAATGGATGAACTTTTCAAATTGAACTCGCAAGAACTTTGATCATTAAGTATTGATCATTTACTGCTGTAAATCTTTGCCATTGTAAAATCTCTCTGCAAATGTATATGTAAGAACCAACACTATATTGTGTGCAAATTCTGATCATGATGCAATCATCAGAATTTATATGTATTATTGATAGAAAAAGAAAAAAAACACGAAAGGGACCCACTACCAAGCTGAGACTCTGGGTGACCGCCTAAATGGTCTATAAGACAGGTCGGCCCTGTTTAGCATTGAACTGTACTTAACATCATACTGGCATCTTCTAGACATTTATAATTCAACAACATTGACTACAGTCTAGTCTCTGCCGCCAACAGACTGTTTGATGTATATTGAACTAAGGTGGCTAGTGCTGGTGGAGTTCAACAGCTTTAATCTGATTGGCTTCTATGGTACTCTCTGAAGTCAGGGCGCACAGCATCCTATTTGCTAGTATTACTAGTATTTGAAATAACAAGCTGCTTTTTTATTTCACTGTAAAAAAGCAGCATTAAGATTCTTTGAAATTTCTCCTCATATGTGCATGACAAGTTAGCAAATTCTACTAATCACATTTCTTTTAATTATTCCAGCATATGATTGCTGATAATGACAGCTACAATATCACAAGGATGGCTGAAATAATTCTTACCTAACTTATAAGTTGAGCGGCAATTTAGAATCATATCTAATTAGTAGAAATACCACCGATGGGAGGTGGCTGCAGTACTGAGAAGGCTCATTAACTTTGATGTTCATGGCTGTGGTCTGAGCAAAGAAAACACAAAAGCCTAAGTCCTCCCCATCCATGCTCTCTCATACATTTTAATTTACATAAAAGCAGCAAAATAGGGAAAAGAGAAGTGTGGGAGGGGAAAAAATGGGGAAGTAGATGGAACATCTTTATATCAGTGCAAGTTAACAATTTTCCACTTGATTTAAGAAAGGCTGGGAAGTCTCTGGGGCCTATTAGAAGAGCTTTCTACTGGCCACAAAGCAGAAAGAGTCAGCACATTTTACATTACTGAGACAGAGAGCAAGAAAGCAAGAGAGACAGAGAGAGAGACTGAGAGAGAGATAGACTGAGAGAGAGAGAGAGAGAGAGAGAGAGAGAGAGAGAGAGAGAGAAAGAGAGAGAGAATCTATGGTTGTGCGAGCTATGATAGAACAGAAGAGAGAACAGTGACGTAGTGACAGAGGCATGAGAAAAAAAAAGAATCAAAAAAAGAAAAATCAAAATGAAGATGGCCAGCAAACAAAAGAAGAAGCAGGACAGAAAAACAAGGAGAATTGCAGAGTGAGAGAGGTTGTGAAAAAAGAAAAGAGGGAGGATGAGAGTGTGCTTTAACCCTTGCTCCGCTGGCGTATCCATTGCCGGCCTCTCGTCTGTACTGCTGTCATCAGCACTTTTTCACGTCCATAATTATGGTGTGCTATCCATCATATCTAAGACAGTGCTTTTGGGACGGTGCGAAATTACAGACCTAAGCACTTCAGCTAATAGAATAAATATTAATATCTCTCTCCTTATATATTCTCATTCTCACCCCAAATATTTAAATGAGCCCTGACAGCAAGAGAATGCATTTGTTACAAAGAAGGGAAAGCAGAGGAGAACAAATGGAGGGAGGAACAGTGAGGGAGAGACAGACAGAGACAAAGACAGAAGATGCGAGAAACAAAACATACTGAGGAGAAATGGTGTGTTGGGATAAAACGAATGAAAAGGAAAAAGAACCGACAGGATTGGCAATGAAAGTTTGTGAAACACAGAAAAGTGAGCCATTTATCTTATAAATAAATAATTTTGTCCTGGAATACATGAATTCTGTTATCATCTCAAATGCTTTGGACTTTTGCAGAAAAATGCCACTATTTAATAGGGTAACACTGCGCAAAAATAAGAACGCAACTATCACAAGCCATATTGTACAGTCACTCTTTTCAGACAACTTTGCAGCTTGTTCTGGCCAAAGACTGATCTGACCAACATTAAACCTAATGACAAAAGGTTATTTTGCTATCGTGTTCTGTTAAAACCTGTGTTCTCTTAGTCCCAGAGGTTTCGCAAAGCCAGCCAAACACAGATGAACTGATGATTACAGCGATTTCCATATGTGCAATATGCATTGGCCAGTCAGTGTGCAGACTTTATGTGCCCGATTACCTTGATGCCAACTGTTAAAAACAAGGAAAAACATTGTATTCTGATGGCTGAGAACAAGAACTTTACAACGTGACAGTGGCGACACCTGTCAGATGCACACACAGGTTTGTACACTTGGGCTCTATGTGAGTAAGAGACAGGTGTGATGGGGAGCAAGTATAGGAGAGGTTGGGTAACATAGAGGTCATGGATGGGTTAGAACATGCTGGATTAAGGGCATACGAGGACACCTGGTGAATGTGGGTCATCTGGACCTCTCCTATTACTGCCCTCAATATGTCACTCACAAACATGGAGGAAACCGCACGCATATATCATAAGTGCCCTGACCAAACACAGTGAAAAGTTTGAAGAGCTTTATTTAAAACTCAACAAGCAATCACCAATAAATAACATTCATTAAGACATACACTATAATACTGTCATCAACTGCAAAGCTCTGTAATCTGACAAACGTTACATATATTAAATCTCATGTTCGCTGAAATAATGAGGACTTTATATGCGTTGACACAAGTAGAAGAAAGAAGATACATTTTGCTGACAGTAATGACCTTAAGTGTTGGACAGCATATATTTTTGTACCAGACATGTCACGGTTGTTTTCGCTGCCTATCAGCACCATATACCAAAGCATCCTTTAAGTGTTTACATAAGAGTGATGAAAAATTCTGCTTTGCATTTTTGTATAAGAATGTTTATCAATTAATTGCTTTCAAGAACAATTTTCAACACTTTTACCCAAAGTGATCTCAAGTGCATTTAAGGATACTGTACACTTGATCTAGGTGTTCCAGGGAATCAAACCTACAATCATGGTGTTGCTAGCATTATATTCTCCACCAGTTGAGCTGTAGGAGCTTGAACTAATTTCCTGCATATCTGCAAAATTTATACGTTTTTTTACAAATAAATACTGGACCCAATACCACTGTTTTTACTATCAGTTGTGTTTTAGAGTGTTTAAAGTAAAAAAAAGAGTGTTTTCCTAAGTAGAAACAAACAAAAAACGTTTCTACAGGGTTATCATGAAAATGGAAATTAATGGGGAGCGTACCTCAATAGCAGAAATTATTATTTAAAAATGTTTTCATGTTATTATATTAAATAATACATTCATTTAGTTATTTTTGTAGTTTATAATTTGCTTAAAATCCAATGTTTACTGCTTACTAATGTTTCAGATGAGTAAATTCAAGGCTCATACCTGTATAATGTACCATTTTCTAACAAAATACCTAATGAATCACCTAATATGTGTTTAGAATAAAAACAGTCCAACTATCTTACCTCATCTCCTAGAAGGCAGTAACTCTGGGTAAAACCTTTGCACACATCAGCTTTGCAAGACACAGACGTTGCTGAGGGGAAAGATACTGCTATCACAAGTCCCCTTCAGGAAGAACAAGCACATATGCATCTAAAGAGAAAATACAATTAAAAAATTGAACTGCTTTAACCACACATTTTCATTTAACAATTCCACATACCAACAAACCTGCAACCAATCAAATGACAGTAAGGACGAGACCAGTAACAATACATTCTGGATTTTTAATTGACTTAATTAACAGGTGTGTGTAGATATTAAGTTAATGATGGCAAAATAAGTAATTTATGCACATATGGCACCATATTATGTTGTGTTTCTGTGAAGTTCCTGTGAAAACATGCATTTATCACACATTCTCTAATCAGTAATTATGCATGTCACATGTGTCAATGACAGAGATTTACACTGACTCCTCATGAATATAATCTGCATGTATGAATAATCTAAACGTGACTGAGTGCTCTCCACTCCTAAAATAGTTTGTGGGGTTTGTGTGCATGCTTATAGGGAGGGGTACCCCTGCCCTCTTAAGTAGAATCTCATTTCCATGGGGGTCATATCATCTTTGCTTAATTAACTGCAACAGAAATATTGACCCAAGCAGGTCGTCACACCGCCCGCATGATGTGTTTATGTGCAGGGGAGGGGATTGGACGCTGGCCACAATTTGGGTCCAATAGGTTTGGGGGTTGTTTGGGGTGGAGGGGGTCTTGTTTCTCAGTTATTTGGAGGGATGATGTTGGGGGAACTGGATCGTTTTCAACTGCAGGTGTGAACCATGCTTCGTGACCTATACACGAGTGACATATACAGGGTGTGGGGTTAAACTGAACCCCAAGTCTGGGGGATAGAAAGAGGAGGGGGGTTTAGGGGAATTGGGGGTTGGGACTAGCAGGTGGGCCTGGGCTGCAATGAGGTGGTTCTGCCTCTTTAAGAAAACCGGACAGCTGGTCTCTCAGTCCATTGGAGGGGTAGAGCCTGATGACTGTCACAGGTGCAGTGATTTGGTGTGTTTGTATGCAGGCTGGTGGGGGATGCACAAGGCTTGGACAGAACACAAGTAAAAGTCTAAACAAGTGTTGGAATATGTGTGTGTGTTTGACTGAAAGTGAGCTTTTATTGTCAAACAAACAAGACAAACAGGTGTCCATCCTCAGCGTGAGAAAGGAAGTATGTAGAGAAAGTTTCCAGCTGATCCTGAAATACCTTAACTATTGTGAACTCTACATTTGCCAATCTTGCTTTAAGGCAATTGATTTGACCATTAAACTGTTTGACCAATTTCCCTGAGAACCACTTTCCTACATGACACTAGTTTCATGTTTCTTCTTAACAATCTGCTCTCAAATAAATATTTCATGCCTATTCATTCACTATATTTATTTGGTTAAGTAGCCTTAATAAGCAAGATATCAGCCAGACATTAATTGCAAAATATTTATACACATTTTTATACAATTTTTATACAACAAGAAATGAAAAAGACTTCATCCAAATATATTAGGATATAGTATGCAATATAATGCAAATCTATAAGGCAATTATTTAATCATTTTTGATATAAAGGGATATTATCATATACTTCTGATATTATTAGTTACTTCTGCAGAAAAAAAACATCATGCAAACAGATTTTCCTCAATGCTACCAGTAACCAAAAACATTTGTTTTACATGATATTCCAACCATGTTTGTCCAAGACTACTGATATTCCAAGCGTTTGTCCAAGACTACTGCCATATTATGCAGCCATATCATAATTAAAGCAAAATATTTTGTGTACCTCAAAACTATTAGTGTACTTATGATGTTTAGTGTACTTGAAACATCATATATAATTTCCTACAGTTTTACTACAAGTTACTTGGTGCAAATGTCATGTCCTACAAATGTGCAACCATGCAAACCATAATATTACATAAAATTTTATTTTATTAATAATTTTTAAAGCCAAAAAACATGAACATGAACCTGTGTGTGTGAGTGTGTAAATCTGTCTCTCTTAGAGTGGAAAGTAAGTTACAAGATTGTAATGTTCACTTCTGGAGAATCTAGGTTAGTACACGATGGGTGACATGTTGCCTTAATACTGATCCCGCCTCCACCTGTTTCCATGACGGCAATGGTTTCTCATGGCTAGGCAAAAACTTCAAAGTATGTAACTCTGGAATCCGCTGGGATTGCCTCACAGATATTGAGACGGTAACACACCATATCGTGACCTGAGAGGGGAAGCTTAGAACCCGCCATACCGTCTTTAATTATCACCCCACAGGCCATCAACCACTGAAAGTAACCTGATACCACCCCTTACAGCCAATCACTGCTCATGTTAAGACTTTTAAGACTTCTACATAAATTCAAGCATCGTTAGTTAATCACCTTCAATAGCATCAGAATGTAAAAAAGCTATTGGTTATTGGGAAAGCTTAGATCAAATGGATGTCATGCTTTTGATGAGAGTTGCTTTGATGAAAGTTAGGACTTACCTTCTCTTTGGCTACTTCATGAGAAAAAGTTCCATCTGTCTGCTTACAAGTGCCACTGAGAAACCTGTCAACAAGTCAAGGGTTAATGTTGGATATAGCCAATCACAGGGCTTCTAAGAGACCAATTATTACTTGATAACATTTATAAACAATTCATTTTCAAATATCATTAACCCAACAAGTTGAAAGCCCTGAATGCCAGGTAGAAAACATCTGGATTGCAACACTCTCCTGTAGTATGGACAGAGATAAAATGAAGGGGGAATCATTATACAACAACAGATCAGTGTTTATCAATCATTGTAAAACTGCTATTATACATACAGTCCTGTAATTTGATTGGCCAATGGCAAAAGTAAACAAATTTCAAAAGTATGTAACACTCAACTCTATTTAATACTTTTTTTGCATGTTGCTTGACGCATTGGCTCATTTTGAAACCGTTTTTAATGGCTGAGAACATAAAAGAACTGATGCTGAAAAAATCTTTAGCAAATTTTAAGTTTAAAGTATAACACACTAAACATATGCAGTTTTGCTTGTTTTACCTCATGCCTCACCCAACCTTACACACAAGCTTTTGTATTTACACAATCAAGACTAATAAAATAAATACAGGTCACTACATTCAGTGGCAGTGATGCAGGCCAATCACTGGAAGTAAAAAAGATATCAAGCTGTCTATTTATAAGTCAGAGTGCATCAGCCGTGGCCAAATGAGAACATGAGCGAGAACCGGGTTTACAATCTGTAGTCTATCTAGCACTGAGTTATGGTGCAATGAAGGCAAAGGGGGATGGATTTAAGATCTGGGTGCATGTGAGAAATGGCTGGCTGGTTTTGTGGGGTGAAAAAGTGAGTGGGAAATTGAGTCTGTGTACGTTGGCCATACCACCCCTGTGTGCTGGGACTACAGTTGTAGCTGGAGACGTGTGTTTGTGTGAATGTTTGAAACCCTCCTCACAAGGCAGGTGCTGATCTTTCATTCCACTTCTGACTTGGGCTTTAGGGTTTAATCTGGGCCATTTACAATCTATCTGTATCTCTCTCTCAACCTGTGGCCAGTGACAGATGACAGCTTTATTATTTCAGAAGGCGACCCATGGCACCCTCCCCTCTCTCACTGGATGGTCTGAGAACCTGCACTGTGTACTCATAAACAACAAATATATAGGATACTGACCCCTAAAATACACCTGCAATACCAAATGGGCTTATATTCACAAAACACATGTACAATTAGACACAAATTGCTATCCTGTAGTACTTAAAATCTCAGAAAGTTGATCTGATAGTACACAGCAATATATGTCCTTAATACAGGTTACCTGGTCTAATGTTAGGTGTGCCCATGGTATAAGCTTAGAGAGTTAATTGGCTGAGACTCTATACAATGCTCCGCCTCTCCATCTTAAGCTCCACCCCCTCCAATATCTTTCTGAGGTGGTCCTTAAGCAATTCTGCAGAAGGTTTCTGAAAAAAATAAAGACAAAAACAAATGAGGAACAATATTACAGTAACATTAAAACTGCAACTGTTAAAATGTCTAATGGATTGTTTTTAGTAACATCCATGGTTAATCCATGGATCATGTTTATGTTATGGTTCATGTTTATGTAAACATGGCTACATTTTTTTTTCATTTTCATTGTTGTGGCTCACTTATAAGTCAGGGTTTTATGCACAACAAACAGTCGTAAAGCCCTATAAGGCGCTTGTTTTCTTCACACATCTCTGGTTGAGGACAGCAATGCAGCTCTGCTTTCTCTCCTTCATTCTCTGTGTTTTACTGTCTCGCCTTCAACACTCTAATCGCATCCTCACCTTCCCAAACACACCAACACTAACGCTCTCTCTATCTCCCTCTCTTACTCCTGGCTCTTGTGTCACAGCACTCTGGTAAATTGCTCCTTTAATGGAGGGGACGGCCGTGTGGAAATGGAGAGAATTGAAAAGAGGAGGAAATCATTGAGATAATTGCCAGGGCATGAGGCCAGAGCAGAGAGACTGCCCCCAAACATACTTTTTGATGCTTCCTCTCTCTCTTTCTCTCTCAAGCACACACAGAAAAGGCAAAATCTTTACACTCTCTTACATTAAGAAATGTATATGCTAAAATGTGTTACCATTTTTGAATGTTAATCACTTTAAACATGAAGAAGTGTTTGAAAAAGTGTTTTTAAAGAGATGAAATAAAAAAATAAAAATTCTGCTGTTAGTTCTCACCACTTTATTTATATCTGTGGAATATGTTATTGTGTGATTAATAAACTAGTTCCACAAAGGCCATACTAGACAGAATGCTTGGCAGAACCCACAGCTTCAGTCTCCATTCACTTTCATTGTACAGATAAAAGAAGAAAATTACAATGCTTTAAAATACCTGAATTGTGACTGAGGCTGCGGTTTATGTCTGCATCACCTTTTGTGCTTTATTGAGAAACATTACAGGTTTTAAATGTCATGAGGTTGAGTAAATGATGACAGAATTTGATGTTTTTAGTGAATTAATGTCTGTTCAGCATATAGGTCAACTCAGAATCTCATTACATTACATTCATGCATTTGGCAGATGCTTGAACTAAAGCAACTTTCAATGCATTCAAAGTATACAGATTTTTAGACCATGTGTTCCAGGGGATCGAACCCACAACCCTTGCGCTGCCAACGCAATGCTCTACCAATTGAGCACTCAATACACTCAATGCTTTATAGTCAAGTTTGCCAAAATATATTATAGAGACTAACTGTGGGGGCAAGCTGTGTCTGAAAGAGTGTAAGAGAGAGAGTAGCTACTCTGAAGACATGAGCTTTACTACAAAACGTTTCGAGAGCCTATCTGAAAGCCCTACAGCAAATCACCTTCAACATCAATCTACACCCAATATAAGAGCTTCAACTACACAATCTATTGCCTTGGCCATTATGTCCAGACCCGGCCCACACATACAGCACAGCATCAACATTGAGCCTGAACACTCCTACTCTCACACACACACACTGCAATAAACACACATTTAAAGCCAAAATACCCCACACATTTTCCTGCAATATTACAACACTGTAATTTTGCCAATTAAATTAAAAGCATTTCAGAAATAAATGTGAATGCAAGAGTGTTTTGGGAGTTTGCCAGGCATGGATATGAGTTTCTGAGGTGTTCTGAGTGAGGTCTTCCTAGTCTATGTATAAATTTGTCTTATACCAGAGAAAAATGTAAACATCTGATTGTTTTGAAATGTTACCACATAAGTTCCAGATGCCTAACCCTAAGTATAAACAAGAACAGTTACTTTTATAATTAACATTATTATAAATTATTTACTTGCCTTTTTAAGCAGACTATAACAAGCATATGCATGCCAAGTACAACTAATGGAAACAAACCTGCTCTTATTAACACCTGCACTTGTAGTGCATCAACTCCTTTTTAGCTGTAAGAGCATATGTGGCATCATAACTCAGGCAGGTACATCATAACTCACGCAGATCCACATTGGCTCACTGACTGCAGCCAAGGGAGCCATAATGAGGTATAATGGGAGAACAGTGGCTGCCCTGACTGGATCTCAGGCAGAGCACCCATGAGCCATTATAGAGCCTAATGTAGCCACGACATGAACATGGAACACACACGGCAGTTAACCTCAGTCACAGTGACAAATGAATAAAATATATGGGACCTCAATGCAAATTCTTGCAGCAGGTTTTAAGATAAATAAGATGAAGCTGGAGAAAAATGAGCCTTCTAATTTAAAATTAAAGTAAAAATGGACATTAAAGAGATTCATTATGGAGGTCTTATTCAGTTGGTCCTGACGCCTTTAAAATGTTCTCTTTTCACTCTGAATCAAAAAACTCTACAATGTAGGTGCCTAACTACTTTAGATCTGTTCCTGTATCAGTGGTTTGTGTTTCCTTTTAGCTCATATTCAAAGCCATGAGAGCTCAATGGCTATCAGCCCTAAAGACAACCGGTCCTACTTACACTACAGGTCTGAAGGGACATATCACATTGTCCCATGTATCACTTGAATGGCAGTGGAGAATTATTTTTATGGGACACACGATGGGTTGTAATTGCACTGTTGGAGTTGGCCGTGATTTAGTGTTAAGGGGCTCTGACCCTGAAGCTATGGTGTAAAAAAGTCTGGATGATCTTTCTCAGGGTTTGCTGGGGGATTTGAGAAGGAGAAGAACTTACACACTGACACAAAAACAGGTGTTCACATTAAGAATAGTGAAATGTAAACATGACATTATGTAGGTAGAGCAGATTTGCTAAGGATGACCTCATACCTCAAGGGGCCCGAGCGAACCGCTGTCCCTTTAATTCATTCTGTCAAAATAAACGCTTTTACAGCAAACATCTCTAAGGCATCATGATTTTTATCACTCCCCCTAGACACAAATCTCTTTTTTTGCTGGTATGTGGCATATTTAGGGGGCACGGTAAGCAACCATCAGCAAGGAAACGCGTGAGGCGCTTACACCTGTGCGAAGACAAAAACACGCCAGCGTTGGCGTGCGTGATGGTTCGTAGAACGGCGCATATGTCTGGAACCGTCAACCAAACAGCTGCCTCACGTGGGTGTGTGTATGTTAAAGTCACTAATTGAGAAGTAAAACTTTTAATTAAGAAGTAATTTAAGCCTGCTTCAACAATACAGCTCACAACTGCATGATCGCATGTCTGCATGTGACTGTCTGGGCCGGACATTGTATTTCGACCGCAGGACGAGCACAGATGAAGGAGAGAGCGAATCAGCACTCCGGCAGCCTGATTAATGATGTGACTTTTGTTTTGGTGACGGGGAGGAATTCACAGGCCGCACGGGCATTCGCAATAATGCTTGTCTTGTCTATTTGGCTGCAGAGAAAGCATTAGCAAGCTCATCCTGAAGAATAGACAAAAAGAGTTACCCTTGAAATGAGCTAGCTGGTTTTACTTAACCAATTCTACCTGTGTAAATGAGTTTTTGCTTTAAGCAAAGCAGATAATGAGGGAACTAAGTGGCAACCATACTTCAGACTGGTAGAGGTGGAGAACAGCTTAAATGTTTGTTTAAATAACACCTGAAAGGCAAATAGCTAACGATAAATATTATATGATGGACGGTGAAGAAAAGAAAAACAGCTGGGGCACAGATGACATGAGGTAAACTGAACAGTCAGCATTATCATTTTGTTTTTTTTAACTACATTGACTTTAAAGCTAATGCTCTTTACTTTAAGAACTGTTCACAGGCTAATTCCTTCAACCATCACTCACACCAAAACTGATGCGTTTTGTCTTGACACAGGTGTATATTTATCCTGCTCTTCCTTGCTGATGGCTGTGCACCATATGTATCTGTGCCCTTCTCCCAATAACTTTGACTAGTGACAGATACTACCAAATGGCAAAAACAGAACATATATAACATCATAACATATAGAACATAACATATATGCTTATGCAGGTCTGCATCTCTTTTGATTTTAATTTATCCAAATCACTAAAATGTCATTTTTACTATTAGTTTTATTCGTTTTCTATTGGTTATTGAAATGTAAATGAAAAACCTGTAGCACTATCAATACGTATCACTTAATAAGTCACTTTGAACAAAAGCATTTGCACACAACACAAATAAACCCTCTGAACAAAAAAAATGCACAGACATGCCTAAAAAATGCCTAAATAATAATATTTTAGGCAGATATTCGGGTAAATATCGCAGCATTCCTGGCAATGAACAAAACTGACTGGCCCAGAGTTGTGACACCAACACAGTATTAACAGTCCAACATTTGTGGGTATTTAAACTCTTCTGCTCTATTGCTCTTTATTTGTTCCTCCTGTTCTTCTTCGCTCTAGCTCTCATGATGAGATGAATGGAGAGGTGGAAAAGAGGGGAGCAATGCTGCGGCACATCCTGTGCTGATCAATATCAGAGCACTAAACCTGATGAGGGCCACGCCGGCCACTCCACCCACACTGAGAGAGCGAGCGTGACCGCACATGTAAGAGTGTGTGCTGGAGGAAATAAAAGGTGAACATTGTGATTGTGTCTCGCTTATGATTGTTACACATCGACTGTGGAGTAGATATGCTTTCATATGCAGTAGATTATCTTGTGTTCAACATATTTAAAAACAAAACTACAGTACAGATAATACTATTATATAAAAAAATAAACGATAGTAAAAAGAATATCAAAAGTGAAGCTATAACTAGTTTCTATTCAAATTCTGCTGGTAAATTTGTAAAATCACATGTTAGTTTTTTTTACTTGCTTAAATTACAACATGTTTATACCTGTTTGTGGTGTTTATTTGTTTAAAGGGTACAGCATATCAGCTGAAAAAATACAGCAAAACAGGACTGACTGTCTGCTTCAATTAATCTGGCTATATATGCATTGCACCGCAATAAATAAACACACAGCAGTCTCTTGTTTGACAGGCAAGTCTAGAAACATGCTTGACGTTTACAGCAAAAAAAAAATCTGACAAAAGTGGAGTTGAATAAAACAAAAAGCAAAACAGAGGGTGTGTGAGGGGAGGAGGCGGCTGCTGTGCTTGCCTGCACGCACCGGCTGGTGTAATTTATGCTTGGGCATCCATGCTTTACTGCTTTCTTAATTCAACTCCTGCTACTATTAATGTAGTTAATGTTGAGATTATATCTATTTTCTGGTGGCTGCTGGGGATTTACGAGGGCGTTTTCCTCCCCCACTCGGTCCCCTCAAACACTCAATCACCAGACATAGCTGTACTGCTGACTACACACCCCCACCACTCTCCAGCCCACTGCGCTGGACGCCGGGTCACTGCATGGAAGGGTGAGGGACTACAGAGCCCCTGTATGTCTGTTCATGTGTGAGACAAGAGGGACTGAGGGCTTCGGTCTCCTGCCTGCTTAGGCTCGTTGTTGGTGGACTGCGAACAGTCATCTGTGTGCTTATTTGCTAACCGACAAACACGAGACATCTCCAAGTTGTTTAACTGATACAGCCCTGCGCTGGCAATGCAGAGTTTGCAGGTTCGATTCCCTATTGCAACTGATAAAAGTACTGATAAAATGTGTAACTTAAATGCACCGTAAGTAGCTTCGGATAAAAGCGCAAATGTAATGTCTGCCAAATGTGTAAATGGAATAAGTATGTGGCAGAGCGCCACAATCTAAAATACTCTAAGCATCAACAAATGAATGAATGAAAGCTAGATGGATCGTTAAATATCTTCCCTTATCTTCTCTTCCCCCGCACCATCTCTCTCTGCCTCTCATTTCCCTCCCTCTTGTAATATTTCACAATGCGTCACAGAGGTTCAAATTGAAAATCCCTTGATGAATCAATATTTATTGCAGGCGGCTAAATGAATGGTGGTAAGTCATCACAGCTCAATGGCGGCCTGAAACCAAGCACACCGCCTCACAAAATCTGCATTACACAAATGAAGCCTCTAAAACACACATTCACTTACCCATTATAAATCCAGGAGCACTGCCACATCAAATCTAAATTATCATTTAGCTACACACAAAAGGCAAAAATCATCACTTTGCATTTGAGTTCCTATTTATAGTATATAATTGTGTGTGTGTGTGTGTGTGTGTGTGCAGTATATTGTATGTATATTGTATCTGTTTGATAACTTCAATAATCACCTTTTTGTTGTTTAAACAGTCCTGTGGTGTCGAATATGAATATTTTAAAGAACATATATTCAATAAATATGAGGTAATAACAGCTGCATCTGCAACACAAAATGTCACGTCATTCATGTTAAATGCAACAACATACTGAATCTATAAATATGACAATAACAAAAGCAGTCCAGTAAGTGCATTAACCCTAACAAAGTGCATTTAGAAGCTGTACCACAATATAATTATACTTTAAGTAAAATTGTTACACTATAACAGAAAGAACAAGTTCCACAAAAAAATGTACTTAAAATTACATTATTACACTCTACTGAACATAAAGCGTAATACACATTTACAAATTAAGCAATAGCCTTCAGTAATAGACACACATGCATATGCTGAATATCTGAGACTGGGCCGCTGAGGTCAGAATGACAGCATCTCCTCAGTTATGAGCTCAAATGAGAGTCTGACCTGTACACCTATTAATCATCTATTTCAAGAGCAGCTGTTCTGTGACTGATGCTCAAAAGCTCAATCCACGTGTGATACATATATCAGGTCTCACTAAATCAGGCACAGCGGTACGTTTCTTTAGCTTGATCCTTTCATGTGACTTTAATAAACGTTAAAATAAAACCGTACACTGTGATTAGCACAATAAACTGTTAGCAACACAAAACAAACACATGCTATGATAAACACATAAGTCTCTTATCTACACAAACTGCTCTCTATATAATATGAGCTCTCTATATAATATGAGCAAGTGCGGTAATAGTAACGTTTACAGTGTTAGAACATACTGTAAACAAGATCTGTTCTATATCTTCCACTTTCTACATGCAGAAAGCACAAATTTACAGCTGTTTAAGCAGCCAGTTATTTTGCTATCACATACGTCAAATGATTTCAGTCACTGATCCTATTTAAATGACCAGAAAGAGCAATTTTTGGTAACTGGCATCCACTAAAGGCTCTTAAAACAATTCTTACTAGCACATAAAGGACCAGCAGGACTGGGAAAGAGGGGAGAGATAAAAGAGAAGGTTATTTTGTTTAATGTGGCAACCTTTGTAACATATAACACCTATAATCCACAGCCTCTTTTTTTCTACATGGCTAAGCCAGGGCCGCACAGCAGGCGGATTTATGAAGATCATTTTAACACTGTAGATAAGAGTGGGAATAAAAAATTTACACCTGCATGCATGAGTGCTTCATTTACACCCTTAAGTGAATGGGATTTCTCTGTGGTCTCCTATCAGACTAAAGCTAATGCCGTGCAGACACCAGCATGACCCCTCTTCCATCTCTCCTGTCTTTATATTAAGCATCCACAATCTAGCAATTTTGTTGTTTTCAGGCTCAGACTAAAGTTCTTTGTCTTTGTAATGGTTGCCGGTTTCTCAATCTGATGCGTAACACTGTCCACTGACATCAACAAATGTCCAGCACATTAATTCTTGTTATGATTTGTTATCTGGTAAACAAGCTGTTGTTGTATAAACAACAACAGCTTAAAATATTACATTACAAAATACCATTATTACATGCAACGGAAAAAATATTGTCTGCTTGTTGTCTATGGCAGATTCGAACCTGAGTCTCTGTATGGCTCAACATGTCAGGAACATTGAAAAAACTTCTAGGCCATGTCTCTGACAAGACAAACAACTGTCCATTGTCACTGTAAATTTAACCTTTTGATTACAGTCGTTTTCCATTTTTGGCTTTTTTTATTAAATGTTGTGCTTGAATTAAGCATCTCAGTCACAGCTCACATGTTCTCTAAAACACGTGGGTTGTGCTGCAGAACATGTTTATGGCGTAATATTACGGTTTCAGTAGTAGATTACCGTGATGAGCGGCACCTTCTCTCTGTCTTAATATCTGCCTTGATGAGGCAGTTAGTTCTGTGTGGCGTTATTAAGGGCAAGGCAGTTATTTAATGTTTTATTAGGCGGTGAGAGACTGATAAAACAGTGAATGTCAACAGAGAGGTTTTAATCAGTCTGGTAATTGGCTGTGCCGGGCTGTGATTGCGAATTGGGTGGACGCACATGTGCAAACATGCAGATTATGATAGTATAAAACCATTAAAATAAGCCCTGTTAAAGAGCAGGCCAACAGGAAGTGCACAAATCGAGGGGTGGGGGGCAGTGCTGACTGCCTTCACTTCCAATAGATGTGGCACAAATTCTCGGCCTTACCTGCCCAAATGGACTCTCTTGACCCTGCAAGAAGAGTGGTGCGGTGCGTGTGCTCTCCGCGTGTCAATCTTGTGTTTTAATGACTGCTTTGCACTGATGGAAAGGGGGAGGGGCTCTGCAGAGGAAAGAACAACTCACAGAAAGAAATAAATGGTTGACATGTCACTTTACTGATCAATAACGCTTAATCACCTAATGATGTCCACATGAGGTATAACCAAGTTATTGTTAGTTAGTCTGCCTGTGGTTTGCTTAAACTCAGGTTAAAAAGCTTATTGCAGTTTACATTTTACATCTAGGAAAAACAACGTTTGCTTGACAAAACCCCTCAAACTCATACAGGTTATTTATAAAGATCTATAGAGTCTCAATGAGCTGCTAAACAGTGATAGACAAACAATAGGAACCAAAATATTGAGAACACTAGTAACAGTGCTTCCATTCTGCGCTTTGAATATTACATATAACAGTTGAATATTATTTTGAATATGGTTTTGAACAAAAGTCTGAACGATCCAGGTAGGAATACTTGAGGGAAATCCCAGAGAATCCATTGTGTGCCTCAGTGAAGGCAGGAAATTCTGGTACCTGAAAGTTACTATTGTCACAATTTTGCTTGTTTGACTATTAAATATTCTGCACTAAAAATAGCAATGAATGTTAGATTTCCATAATTCATTTTGTACCATAACAAAAAAATCTTTTAATTTAAAATGTCTTTTTCTTTTCCATTTTTAAATTAGACTTTGAATTCAATATTTTTTGGCCTCAACATTGAATCTTTACACTGAAGTCAATCTGAAGTCATTCTAAACCAGTTTTGTGAGGTCTGAGTCCTCCCGCTTTATGAGACACACATTTAA
The DNA here is from genome assembly GCA_036877545.1 of Yasuhikotakia modesta. Classification (NCBI taxonomy): domain Eukaryota; kingdom Metazoa; phylum Chordata; class Actinopteri; order Cypriniformes; family Botiidae; genus Yasuhikotakia; species Yasuhikotakia modesta. Next base: position 94,820 of record JBAJNP010000127.1, on the reverse strand, counting down.
ACACACACCCACAAGGCACACACAAAAGTCTTCCTCTGGCAGGTGTGCTCCTTAATAAGCTGCACATAGAAAAATGACTGAATAACAAAGGCTGAATTTTTATCAGCCTAATAAATCATAGCCCATCTCTCCTCCCCAGCCCTTCCTTTCTCTCTCTAAGTCTTATTTCTTATATCATTTTGCAGATCCATCAGAGAGGCGGGGGGAAGGATGTGCGGGAGAGAATAAGTGTGGCTTTTATTTATTTCTTTCTGTATTCATTTATCCATCATGTTGCTTTATGAGTGGCTGGGCCGAGGTGACATGCATGCATGCGGGCTGAGTAAAAGATGGACTCGGCATGGCGGCTTTCGCTCGTTGCCGCTTCAAACCGGAGCTAAAAATCTCAAAGATTTATTCCCAGCAGCTACAATTTAGCATGCTAGACAAGCCAGCGTAGGAATAGAATTACCTAAAGAACTTAAAAGAATCAAAGAGGGTTAGTAAAGACAAGAAGCGGAAAGAATTTGGCTTGAACTTTATGTAGTGAATGGTAGTGAACTACTTATCATTATATCAAAAGATGGTAGTTACATTCAAACTGTAATAATAAAAAGACTGAATTAGTATTAAATAAGTAAATAAACCACAATGATTAACTGTACTTGTCTCATCCTTAAATAATAGTAAAGATATGCAAGAATAAACTGTGGCATAAAGGTTTTATCACATTTGTTTGCACATACACAAACATGTCTGTGAAACACGTTTTATTTCTTACCAAGACTCTGACAGCACTTTGTCTTCGTAATGAGTGAGCTGAGAGAAAGAAGATAAAAACAAGTAAGCCTGAAACAAAAGCACAGTATAGAGTGAAGAAAGCAAGCAAGAAAACATGGAACGAAGAAAACGAAGGAGAAAAGGATAGAGAGAGGAAGAAAAAAGGTCAGAATGCTAGCAGGGTATATTAGAAATAAATAAATAAAAAGACAAAGAAGCTTGGAAGAGGGGAATGGAGGAAGAAAACTTAAGTTTAAAGAAGTAGGAAAAAAAGGAAAAACTTGGTCTTTTCTCAAAGTATTTATATATCTAGTTTCAAGGCCATTTCTGGATGGTAGAACAGAATCTTGCATTTCCTGTCGCAATACAACACCTTCCTCCCCTTATTTTTCCCTGTCTTCCAAGCCAGGCCACCCCTCCCCATTTATCACCAGACACATACTTCAATATCAGCAGGGGAATTCATCTTCGACAAACATTTACCCATGATCAAATCTCTGCACAGCATGACCTAGCGACAGAGCGAACGGCGGAGGGATGGATCCAAAAATTCATGTGTGTGTGATACGGAGGACCCCCTTATGAGCATTTATGTGCGTTTTACACTACTTGATGGAGTGTCTGTACCACACAGTATATGACTGGACTGTGCAAGCAAGCAAGTCAACACACACTTGTGTGTGGGCCTACATCAAAAGGTTGTGTGTGAGTCTGCGAAATTAGTTGTCTGGCTCAAAGTCACTTTTTCACACACCCCTCATCTATACTGCAGACGCGGGTCCCGCGGATGACAAATACACCTTGTCAGAGAGCTTGTGTCTTACACAGCCAGCCGTGTTAGGCACTTCACTGTATTGTTCCACCTTACCTATTGTCTAATGATAGCTCCACAGAATTGATGCCGCCCGCGTCTTTGTGTGCATCTGGTTTAGTGTAGCTCTGAAAGCTAGGTGCCAAAGCTCAGGCTGTGGTCGCTGTCAGGACACTTTTATTGATGTGTGTGCCTGCAAGTGTGTGTATATGTGTGTGGTAAAGGCCTGTCAGTGGCCTATTAGAGAGAAGATTGAGACTCTACTCGGCACAGACTCACTCAACCAACACAACCTGCTGGGCTTTACAATCAGGCCCGGGGACTCATCCATCCCCTGCTGACACGCCGGCCCCGCACCCGCACTGCCTCAGACCGCCGATTATTTACTCAACTCGCTTCAGCTTCAGTGTTGCGAGCTCACACCTTTATCTATCGCTCTCCGTCACCCGCGCAGACTCATTTTTCTGACAGGTTCCCATGTTAGTTTTCAGTCTATTCTTCGTGGACTTTGTACTGGACTGCTTGGGATAGCTGAGTAGTGACGTTAACACTGACAGGAAACAAGGTTTTGTTAAACATTACAGCTGTCACCTGATGGAAAAAATGTACTGCATAACATGCTGATAATTAAATGACTAAAGCCAATTTAATTACGTATGTCAATGAGAAAACCCTCTTAAGAAAAAACATTATAGACAATACCAGGAATTTAAACAATAAATCATTTAAGAAACTTTACAAAAAGAACATGAGGTGCTATTATTGCTCCACAGTGTCCACAGCACTGCACTTTAAAATCCAGACAAACTTTGTATCATAAATGACACTAATATTAAGTTGTTTAACTGGCAGCCTTAGCAATACTGTAACTGTCACCTTTTGACATTTTAATGTGCCCAACAGGTGTAGTCAAACTTTCCCAGATGTTTTTTTAAGGTCCTTTTTGCAGGTCATTTAAGCTGTACTGCATGTCCAACCATGTTCTCTGAAACCAAGACTGAGATATTGATAGCGTAAATACTAGTATAGAATTTATTTCACACTTTTAAGAATGTTCTCCGAGCTCCTCATCCATGTTATGACAGGGCAGCAGTGACACTCTGCATCCTCTTAGGGATTATCAAGCTGTGTCATCTCATGTTCTCTGATCCCGTCTCCAAATTTGACAACTAATTCCGTTTAACAGCGGTCCGATTCTTTAGCGTTGCATCTCTGTCACATCAGTAATCTCATTATTGACAGCAAGAGGCTGCTTCTGCAGCAATACCCCAGGGACTCATCCTCTGATTCCCAGTGGGACAGCGTCAATGCCATTAAATGCCTCTCTGGTAAACCAGGAACTCTTAACATGGCTATCAAACTAGCGTTAGAGCAGAATCTCTAAAGCAGAAACAGCGTGCCAGTGCACTCTCTTGGCAGGGTCTGGTAGAGACCAAATTGTGGTTTGTTGACTATTGTGTGATTGAACTGTCTGTCTGTCTCCCAAAGATTTAGGCAATGTGTCTCAGTGCCACCTGTGGTAACAACCAGCTGTTTACCCAGCATTCCTGACTCCTTAAGCAAGGGCAGACCGATCATAAAATATGACACCAAATGGAGAGGAGGAGCTGCAACTGAGCTCGAGGTTCTGTGAAGATCTACTGAATTGTAGTTACTTTTAATAATTACATTTACAGGAAATTATGGAGAAATTGCTGAATGGAAATTATGGTTATGAGAAGCACAATTATTTGCTATCTAGACATTATTGTGGCAAAACTTTACTAGTTGCCAAAACTGTGTCTACAGTCACCGCAAAAAAAGATCACAACAAAAGCATATAAAGGTAACTGTATGGTTGTTATATCCCATACATGTGTATGCAACAAACATGTTTGCATCATTTGGTGACATTTGTTCCCTTATGACAAGGTTGAGAAACCAAAAGAGCAGCCAGCATATGTCTGTTGTTCAGCCAAGTGTTTGTGCATCTGTAATAGAAAGAGATGTGAACTTGGGAAGTTTTAAAGGGCAGAAATATAAGAGGTGTCCTCTGAAGCTTAGACGAGCTGGCAATGCAAATAGACACATAACAAGATAGGTGGCAAACTGTTTAGACGCTTCAGACAGATCCAATGAGAGATGGAGAACCGGTAGAACCTCCTTATCGTGAACCAGGCCAGTGCTAGTCCAGTGGCTGTCTCCTGTGTTACCATACCAGTCAAAATTGGGGGAGGCTCAAATGTCACCCATGAGGCCAGGAATCATCATTCATCGGCATGGTGCTTTCGTCACAGAAACCAACACCACATTAACACACATAAATACTCAAGCCTGCCTCTACATCAGCTGATGACTGGACCCAAGATGGCTGGGACTAATAAGAGCAACACGACCCGCATTGAGCATCCCTTACTGCTTGTACTGCGTGTTAACATTAAAGCTACTTCTTTATTCGTGCTAGTGGCCTCTCAGTAGACATACTGTAAATACTGGAGAGCTCACATCATGGAAATGTTTCCATATAGCTAATGTTTACTCCTTTGGGATTTCAGCATTGCTTCATGTCTGCAAGCATGCTGTTGTGTGTCACTGGTGTCTAGAAACAGAAAAGGTAAAACACAGATGAGTAATGGCAATGGCTTCCTTATACACTGCTGTTTTCATCCGGTTATGGCAATAAAGACATGAATAAGAGATGAGAGGTAAGCATTCTGACCTTGGCCTAAGAGTGCTGCACTCCTATTAAAACAGAACTATATAATAAGCAATACATTGGATGGGAAACAATATTAACACAAGGAGCTGTAAATCTATTGGGAGTGGAGGCACGTTTATATAAAACCCAAATGTAAACAGAGACACAAAAATAGGAATAAAAGATTTAGCAGTAGACTGTTCCATATCTATGATCTATATCTATCCACATGTGATGACTGCACATGGGGGCTAGGGTACTGAATACATTCACAGAGTACCTTGCAGAAGAGCATGGCTAATGTACATGTATGTCACAATGGCACACACACATCCGCTTCATTGTGTGGTGGTGACAGAGCGAATAAACTTGACTGATGAATGCTGCGATGAGTGTGTATGTCCACTGAGAGCTAAAGAAACTCTCATACACTCACTTCACCTGTCAACCACCTGTCTCCTATCAAGGGCACCTAAGAGCCTGTAGCTAGTCAGACAAAAACCCCGGATGGCATTCGCTTTACAAGAGTTCATTAATCACAGTGAATGTGTATGCAGCTTAAAGGAGCTAGTGTTTGGATCTTCAAGCTCAATCAAGTCTGAGCATTCAACTGGCTAAAAAACCTAAGTTCTACTGACTGAGTGAGAGATTGAGCATGACCGGCCAGTCACTAACTCTGCACTTGTGAGTGTGGACGGCTCACTGGGTGACTTATGGCAGTCGTGAAAGTGTCATAGTGGTAAACACTCACCTATTTGTATGGGCAGAATCTTGTGATAGTCTTGTTCAGGGCTGCGGTTCAACTAAACGGAGCAGTAAATTATGGCCACTGCACCGTACAGGACATGTCGTATAATGACGTTAGCCCTTTTTGTAGATCAAATGGTGTTCATGGAAACTGTCCCCCTCTATGTTAGAGCCAAGTTTGACATTAGCAACAACAAATATCACTGGTTGTATGATTTAAGACATATTTCCATGTAAACAAACATGAATAACATTGGACAGGTGTGGTTTAAAAGACTATCACTGACTTCTACAAAGTTTGTTGGCCTACACTTCAGTCTGTTCCGTACATAAAGCAAGCTCTAAGAAGTTCCACAGGTAGCTCTACAGAGTTCCCAGGGAAAAGGTCAGGTGTTGATGGACTCCCATGCTTGGTGTTAATTTTGCCTGCAGTGAATGCAAGGACCTGTCTTTACACCCAGACGTTTGGGTGTTAAGCAGGTGCTCCAAACACTAAGTACATGATGCTGTACTGTCTCTCTCACCTAATATCCGATCACATCTCTTCATCACTCTACACTCCTCTTTCATTCTGACTGGCACGAACGGCAGCAGCTGCTGTAAGCTCTAATTGGTCCCACTGCGTAAGGCTGGCACTGAGGGCTTTGGGCATCTGTTCAGAGAGGGCAAAGGGGAGGTCGCGCAACCACTGGAGCAGCTGCCCTCAATGACACTAGGGTAACTGTAAGGGCGTTGAGAAAAGGCAAGAACCCTGACCTTCATCCTGTCTTCCAACTAACTTCAGATGTGTCAATTGGGAGAGTCTGCTAACAGATCTCTCACCAAAGAACTGGGTGTTGGATATGTGACACACAAAGTCTGCAAACCTATTCATAATGAGGAAGGGAACCTATTCAAAGAGAGCGAGAGGGAAAGAGAGAGCAAGAGTGACAGTGTTCCATCACAGTTGTAAGCTTAGAGTCTTCACCTCAAGTTGGTCATTAATATCCACAAACTCGTTAAGTGGAGAATGCCATGAAACAGGATCCGGAACATGACAAGTGCTCCGGCAGGGTAGGGACACGGACAAATCAGTGGTACTTAAAATAGACCAGGTGGTATTCACTAAGTCTAACCACAGAACAGCATTAGGAAGCCCTATCACTTAGATCATAAAAAGATCTAATTACACATCACGTAATCACTTGCAGATGCCATACAAAATATTACCTCAATATGCAGCATGCATATTGAATTTCTGAAATTTTTGAATCTTGAATTTTTCCCCCTACTGTCATATACAAAGATGTGTACTTTTCAGAAACACACCTCATCCCATTTTCTCCTAATCTGGAAGCAGTGTACTTATGTAACATTGAGTTAGGTAACTACTGCACTCCACAATGTTAATGGTAAGACACGGACTATATTTATTACACCTCTTGGATATAATTGTATTTAACACTCTTTAAGACATTACATTTGTATTTGTAACATGCAAACATGTTTGAAACTAAGCAGAAGTCTAACAGGTGCACACTTCTAACACAAAGTACATTATAAGTGAATCACACCACTGCTGTGGGTATCCGTGATCTGAACATATTGTGTGAATTTATTTTAACATACCAGTCAACATTCTTACAAAACATCCAAAAACTAAATTCAATTTAATCACCATCCTTCAGAGTTTAGCATCAAATTTAACACCCTCAAATGAGCTAATCAAGATATCTGGAACTACTTACAAATTACAGGAAAAATTAAAACATGATTTTTGTATTGGTGTTATACATACTTTGTTTCTTATCCACATCATGTCACCTGCACCCACATACTCGCATTCATTGCATCACTACACTTGCCAGAAACACCAAAGACCGCTGATGCTGCAAGCCGTACTGCAAGTCATTTACATTAAGTAAACATTGACCCGCAGGCTAATCAAATACTTTGTGGGCAACTACTCGGCTAGTAAAGTGGTGCAAGTCATGCAAGCCTTAAAAACAGCAACCGGACAGCGATGCATAAAATGTAGAAAAGCACATCTGTGGTTTGTTAAGTGTTTACAATGGACCATGAAGACAGAAAGAGAGAAAGCAGAACATTTACCCACTGAAGCTGCTTGGGTTTAAGACTGATTGACCACTACACATACCACACAATCAATACAACAGAGTCCACTGTCCCTAAAAGATGGACTCTTCCGCCCCAGGGCTTTACACATGGGAGCCAGTGCTAATGTGCCGTCACTTTTTAAATATACAGATGGGAACCGGCCCAAAATGGTGAATGAATGCTTTTGGCAGCCTGATAATCAGTCAGTGTCAAGCAAAAATACACCATACAGTACCGATCATTGCTATTCCTCTCAGCACGTTTGCTTGCCTGATAGCAGAGCAAGTCAGTGTACACTCAGAAAAAAACTCTACATAAATAAAGCTTTTCTTCACTGAAGTACAAACAAAAGCTTGTTTTACACTGAATTGCTCCAAAGACTAAACTGACCATTTTTATGTATTCTTTTATAGTTATTAAGAGTACACACACTTTTAAATAACATTTAACTGACAGTTCATGAATGAATATACAGACATCACTAAACCAAAAATATGAATACAACAGCAAAAGCGAATGCTATGTACAATAGCAAAAAACGTCTTCAATGTTTCAGTTAGTTTAGATTTAAAAGAGTGTCCATTTTTGTTGTGAAGAACTTATAAAGAAATGTCATTATAATCTAAGCCACTATAATGAATTACATTTTAAAACACTATAGGAGACACTGTATAAAGAATATTTGTGAAGCTTGACCTGATAAGTGACTATCACTAATCAGGATGGAGCCCGGCTGCTCTACTGCCACCCTGACAGGAGACAAACTAGCTATTTCCCACAGAACAACTCACCGGGGACAACAGAAAATGAACTGGCCCTGATCAATACCATCCAGATCCTCTCTCACTCTCCTATTCATTGCTTACTTCTGTGCTGCTCACTGAGGAAACGAGAAACAAATGCACAAATAACACACAACATTGTCTGCAAAGCCACATATAATTAAGTTGCACATATAATTAAGCGTTTCACAAAGAATAAAAGGCTGTGGTTTCTTTTGTTTAACCCACAAATGTTTAGAATTCTTGCACACAATACATTTGACATCTGCAATCCTTTTTTTATAAGACTAACATATTTTTAAAGAAATAGTCTTAATATATATTTCAACAGTATTGTACTTTAATAGACACTGTTTAAATTGCTGTTGAGGTTCATATGTGACCCATTAAAAGGTCCAGGTGACCTTTTTCAGGAAACTTTTTGAATTGCAAGCTTTAATTGACTGTAATACATCCTTTAATGATTTAGACATTTATGGTAAATGTAAAGGATATGCAAGTTCTGCCAATAGAGAGAAACCTTGTTATGAGTCCACAGGTGCAGGAAAGGCCTTCATAACATTTCTCAGCCTGAGGCTGCTGCAATTCACACTCAATTCACTCACTCAGTCAACCATACACTCTTACAAGGACTGGTTACTTACTAAAATAATAAACAATAATTCAAATAAATAATTATGAAAATTAGGGAAACTTTTTCTATACCAATTTTTATTGTTTATTAAACTTGTTTATTTAAAATCCTTAATAATACATTAATTTGACACAAATATAAATTAATTTATTCTATAAGTAAAGGTTAAGTAAAGGTTCTCTAAATCTTTGAGATTATAGTACTGCTTAATCCCTATTTGGCTAATGTGGGTTGTTTTAGGCTATATGGCAACTATTATGGAGCAACTTGTCTCCTAAAAAAATAAATCTACTTTGCAAGACAAACAAAAAAACTTGATTAAAAAAGCAACATGAAAAAACAACATGATTTTAAATTTACAGGTTTTTAGAATCTGTACTAAGCAAGTCATTGTGTGGTTTGACTGATCAATGGGCCCTTGTAAAAGGGTTCCCTCTGCAGGTGATGAGCAGCAATGAACCATAAAACCATCTATCAAATATCAAACCTTAACAAACACACAATCAAACCCTGTTTACTACTGTCTTTAACTATAAAAACAAATTAGTAGAAATTCGTACTTGTGGCAAACCTTGCTGAAAGATCTTCCATACTGAAACAAGTTACAAAACTGTTACTGTAATGTGTGTTTATTTTTATTGGATGGATTTGTACCAGATATTTTTAAATCAACAAAAGAAACTATAAGGAAAACATGTAGAGGGACTTTTAAAGTACTTTAAAAATTTAAAGTGCAGAGAGATTGAGCATAACATGAATAGATCTGCTTTTGTTTGGCAGGTCTCCCTGACCTAGTCTGTGTCTGTGTCTGATAATGTGCAGTACAACTGATACAGGTGCAGAAATAGCGGTGGGAGAGGTGCCTAACACTATGCTAACCGCGGGGATCTAGTGAGTTGAGACCGTCACAGTCATTTGGCCAATAGGAATCCAACCATTCCATGAGCTAAACCACAACACAATTACCAGACAGCGCTTCTTTTTATAATATTGGCTTTTTGCCTTTCATTTTATAGGATAGAGACATGACACAAGCTGGAATTGAACCTGCTCCTGCATAAGCACATGCTCTTATGTATCGCGGACATGTGTATTACCCAATATGCCAGCACTGAAACACACACTACATTTTAAAATAATAAAATCCATAAAAACTATGGAATATCACAATTGTAAGTGTGGGAATTTTGACTAAAAGCCTCCAAAATAGAATTTGTAAAATCAAACTTTTGGCTTTTTATCATCCAGCTCTTGAGGTCTCAACTTAAGAAGCTTTTTAAACCGTACTGAAGACATTTCCATCTATGCTGGACTCTTCTTAGCTGCTTTTATTCATAATTTGGTCCAAGTGATGCATTTCAAAAGTCTTATTTATTCAGTTTCATATAGAAATAAATTCATATGTTGGCAAAATTAAGTAAACTTTTGATGAGTAGTGTATACAAGCTAAAGCACACATAATACCAGAACGGAATACACTGTCCCTACTTTTCCACTGGACTCAATTATCCTCTCTGTTCAAAGCAAATCTTACTAATTAAATATGTTAAGCATTAATTATGTAGCCTGAGTGGGACCCTATAAAACTATACTCACCAATCCCAGTAAATCGATACTGCAGGATTGGAATTAGCAGTTATCTTAAAGTCCTTTAACAACACTTCAGGCTAACAGACCAACACAAACAATCATGCATAATTAAACGGATACTTGCTCACACAAATACAGTACCAAAAAAAAAACACAAAGGATAATAGATAACGCAAAGGTAATGCGTTTTACATTACATATGGATTATAAAAAAGCATATTCTTTTCTAATTTGTTATATTTTAAAAGTAATCAGTTTAACAAAGATAAAAACTGAATTTACACTGAAAGGAGTTTTTAAATTACCATTGTATACTAATGTAGCCTATAGAATTTTAGCAGAGTAAGATAAATGCAAAGATTATCAGTATAGATCTAATGTACATACAGTTCCTAAAAAAATCATATAAAATATGAAAAATAAATAACAGCATATTTAAATGATGAATTTACAGCACTAAAGAAAAAACAATTGCTGGATGAAAAGAAAATGAATGACAAAAAGATACAGAAAGTGAAAGAAAAAGTCTGGGGCCTTTCACTTGGGAGCTTTGTGTGCTAAACAATCTCCCACACAGTTCCCAGGAAAACACACGCATGGCCTGCCTGTGGTTTTAAATTTGGACAGCCACCTGTGAGGATGACTGAGATAGCTGGTTGGCAGCCTGTATGTGTGTGTGCGCGCATGCAGGGTTTATGGAGCTAACTTGGATAGGGGGTGTTGAGCTGGAGAACTTGCATGCCAGTCGAGGCCAGGAGTGTCTAAGAAGTATGAAAGTACTTAAGTGCTCCCCTGAGAAACTGAGACTAACTGAGAGAGGAGAGAGAGAGAGAGAGAGAGAGAGAGAGAGAGAGACTAACAGAGAGAGCAAGAGAGCAAAGGCATAGATAAGTGCTTTGATGAAACAACGTTGGGCCGCCTATAAAGAGGCCCATCGTGAGAAAAAGCAGCTGTATTATTGAGGGGTGTTATTGAAGTCAGGCATCAAAACCTGCAGGGAAAGGCAAATGAAGGGATGCCTGTGAGGTTTGCTGGCTTATTTCTGAGGCCCAGAATAGAGCGTGAGCTCCGATGTCTGGGCCACTTCGACTGAAATGGAAAGCTGAGAGTGATTAGGGTCGAGTTTCCCAGTTCGCCCCTCCGTCATGGGCCGTGAGCCAGGTGGAGCATACTGTGAGTTTGGGAGGTATGCGTGTACTTTAGCCCCTGGATGGCCTTTCTGGCCAGCGTACCGCAATAGCCAGCCAGTTAATTAGGAGAATTTCATCACTCCGTCATACAGCAGGAAGGGGAAAGTGATAGGAAGAGACAGAAATATACCATTAGTCTATGATCAGTGAAGTTGATTCAAGCTCACATAGATATATAGTAACAAAAGCTCCAGTACAACTAGCGGTTGTTTTATTGATATTTTCTATTGATTGTTTATGTTTTGCTTTTTCTTCATCAACGAACACGTAATTTATATGTGCAGTGAGAGAAACCAATTCAGTAACTATAGAATATAATTGGGGCCACAGGGTTAAGTTTATGTATTAGAAGCAAGTTAATCACCGAGTACTTTACACACCCTGATGATTACATCATATGTGTGAGTGAAAGTACCGATTTTTTGTTTTCTTTGTTTGGCTTAACATGTTCTTACTTCAAATCAAACCCAGAAAATCAAAGTAGGAGTCTGGCAATAAAAACCTTATAATACATTACGCATAAAAACAATTAAAGACTATATACACACTGACTAAAGTCACTGCTTTTACTTTCTGTGGGTACAGAATATAAAGTGTGTATAAACGGATTAAAAACAGTTGACAGTATAATAATTATAATGCCCTTGTGTCTTGCAACTGTATACATGACATATGCTGTCAATTACCACAAAATATCATTTCCAATTATTTAAAAAAAATTCAGGAGGATTTATTAGCGTGTATTTTGTTTAAGAACTTTATGCACAAAAAAATGTAATATCAAAATACATTTCACACTTAACTACCCTACACAAAATAAACTACCAATGCAGCACTTATTAATCCAAGACCAGTCTCATGTTAACATGTAGAATGTTATTAACCATGTGAACATGTCTCCTGTTTGTACTTACAACAGTGTATATTTAACAGCTCCTAATCCTGTGTCTTAAAGACTACTTTTGCAAGTGTATTACTGCAAGCACATTTTTGCTTATGGAGTGTAAATTATCTTACTGCAGTAATGCGGTAATGCTGTAGATGCTGTTGACAGAGCTTAACTTATATTCACCCCAGAACATTCCTCTAAAATGTGTTAAATTAGCATTGGCACAGTGACAACAGTTTCACACATAAAGGTGCACTATTACAAATGTACCATTTATACTCGTTAATGGTTCTTTTTGTTGAAAATCAATGTACATTGAGATCCAGTCAAATCAAAAATTATATAAAAACCCATTTATATATATTGGTTTGTCACCTTATGGGGGCTGACACATTTAGATCAATTGACCTCCTATATATTTATCTCTAATTCGTGTTACTTAACTAATACATTTTGGCTAAATTTGGCTAAAATATGCACAACTTCACTGGCTTCTGAGAGGTTTACCTTCTGCCTGATTCTGTACCACACAGTTAGGTGTCAGTAGTTCAAGCCAACAATCAGCACAACACAGATAAACCTACCAGGTAAATGCAAACTACATGGTTTTTACTTAACTTCAAAGATTGCAATATACAGTTTGTCTCTTGTCGTAGGGGCAAAAATGACAGACTTTCATTGCTTTGTGTGCCATGCTTGACAGCATTAGAGTCATAATTTCATCTGTTTCTAGGCTTGCAATTTGTAACCTGGACAGTAGCTTGGCAATTTGGTAATCTGGCAATTAGCAACTTGGACTGTATGAACCATGCAGATCAAAGGCCAAAAATCAAGTAAGATGCACCAGTGAAGTTAATCTCATGCCTGCAGGATCTGTACTTGACTGCAATGTGCACGGATATTCTTACTAAGAACACATGTACATCTGTGAGCTCACATACCCACAGTCAAACATAAATGAATATGAATCAGTCCACCCAATTCTTACTCTTTCTCCCCACCTGTCGTTCAACACTCATCAGCATATACTGTCATAATTTATATAAGAACTGGTGGTATTATGATCACTTGTAGATTATGGACAAACAAGAAAAAACTAATATTGCCAGCTAATTTCTGACAATAAATCTGGCAAAAAAATTATGAATAGTAATTCATAATCATAAATAGAACTACTACTAAATATAAGAAATATATGTGGCTGGTGGAATAGCTTTTATAATGCAGTATATACAAAAAATCTGACACCTACAATCTATATGTTATAGTACAGATAATACACTATTATATGTATAATAGCATTTGGTAATGTAATATTCTGTATTAAACATTTTGCAGGGCTGAAAATCCAGCAAATGTAACTGTATTGTGATATAAAATCAATATTATAAAACAGTGTATAATATTGTTTAAACTTATACCATTTATTTAAAGCTATTACTACTCACATCAAGCAGCAATACTGATACTGAGTCTTAAATCAGACAACTAGTTGCCATGTGACCAAGCTTTCCTATTTCAATATTTAAAACAGCAAGCGAGTGATCACTGTCTATGAGACAGCACTCAGAGCTAAACAAAGTTAGTTACTTTAACAGGTTGAGTATTGGCCCAAGTAAACCATGAGCTAAAATGACAGTGTGAGATATGAGAAGAGCTACCACGAATGAATGATGTGTCCACTGGTCCCCTTTTCTGGATACACAACCCCCTTATAAACATGACCTCTGTGACTTCACCAGCTTTCCTCCTGAAAGCGGTACATCTTACCGGTTTAAAGTGAGGCCTGAAGACTGTGCTGAATCCCTAGGCCTTTTCCTTCCCCCTCCCAGGAGGAGACCTTTGACCCTATAGGCCTGTCACCCTCCAATCTAGTCTGCTCGCTTCAAGCCAATCAGGGAGGGGCAAGAAGCCTCATTATTGATGTGTTTGGCAGGCCTGACAGTGCACAACACACTTCCCACGCAATGCCAATGTACTGTGATTATTATGGTAACACTTCATGCAGTGTGGACAGACGAAGGGTGTGTGGGAGGGGATGGAAAGATCAAATTACAAGAAAAAGGAAACTTAAAAAAAGAGCCTTAGCAGAAGGTAATATTATAACGTGCCATTTGTAGCAACTGTACATGCTCTTAAAACAACCCTTTGGACTTTTATATTTTGCCACATTTAATTGCAAAATGATAAAAGAAACAGCAATGTTCAATGTTAACAAATTAGGAGTATACTCACACTGGTATGGAAGACTAGACAAACATATTACTGCTTAACTTAAAAAAAGAACAAATTAAAAAGTTAAAGACAAAGTACATCTAAAAAAACATTACCCTGATGTCGTTCAAAATCGCTTTGACTTTCTTTGAGACCAAACGTTTTGAAAACTTTGAAAACAAAATGAATGAAAATATCGATAAAAGTTAGTCCTTAACATTAAAACAGTTTGAGTGTAGATGATGACAGAATTTTTTATTTTTAGTCAACTTTCACTTTAAATTTGCCCACTGCAGTTGATATGCAGCAATTAATCATCACTACAGAAACAAGATGATGGTGTTCTCATATGTCAGCCTTAATGCTTAAGAGTAAAACTATATTCAATTACACTTCATCAATAAATCATAAGTCAAGCATGTTTATCAGTCACTCGGACCGGTACACACCCACACAATGCCCCGGCTGGAGGCAGCAAACGGCATGTGTATTCTTAAATAATTAGCAGGTGGGTCCTGTTTAAAGTTTCTGATTTATTCTGTCCCCAGGGTTACCAGAGACCCCTTGAGATACCGTGAAAACATTTACCCCCAAAACAGGCAAGGAAAGAGTGTAAGTGCAGTGTCCCATTTCATTGGAGTTTGGATTACACTTTTCATCACTTAGCCCTCAACTGCTGGCACAAACACTCAACAAATGCTCTCGCACAGCAACCCTTCACCGCATGGATGCAATACAGGCTCTAACTCGACAACGTGCAAAATAGTTTAACAATAAACACATTTTCTATTTCTGTACTTTTGCAATTCCTTGTAAGCTTAAGCTTAGGGTATATCAGGTGTGCGTCTCAAAGATCTTCGAAATTTAGTGGCACTCCTCTACTTCCTTTTTTATCTGTGGGTTCATACAAACACAAGCAGTGCACGGCTGTGCCTGGCAGGTGGCTGTTTGTTGCGTTGTTTTAGGGTGTTTTACGCAAGGCTGAGCAGTAAGAAGCTTTAATTATGTCGGCTGACAGTTTGACAGAATAGCAGCACAGGCCCGGTGCACTCAGAGAGGAGAACAGCAAAGCACCAGAGAGCATGTCTCTCCATGTCTGTCAGTGATGGTACATGAGTTACACACCAGGAATCCATGTCGGGCGGAGTGGTGTTTTCGTTAAAATGTTTTAGGTTCATCAGTTGTCCTGTGGTTGTAAACTGGGTGTTACACTGATATGTTACTACATTCTGACCAAGTGTTTTCAATATCTATTTATATAAAGGAGTCTGCTAACAGATTCCTTGATATAACACATGGCCATCACAGAGCGCACAGAGTAGTTACATCACTATTTACTACTAAGCTAATGGTAATCCAGTAGAAAAACGATTTCAAATTAATTTTATCGTCAAGACATACCCTTGGCACAAACAGTGCCTTTAACATTGCCAAAAATATGCAGGTCTGAGTAAGGCCTGTGTCTGGCCACAATATTATTTCCTCCTCTTTCTCTTCGCTGTCCTTTCTGGTAACTCCCTCCAAAAAAAATAAACAAATAATATTTAAAATAAATGAAATAAAGAAATAAAGAGAAGATGTTGAAGGTTACTGGGAGTTTGAAAATTGTGATAGAGTGAAAAGATGACAACAGACAGCTGAGATGTGAAGCATAGGCATGTAGGATACACTGCAGGACATATAAACACACACACACACACACACACAATAGCTGTTAACAGGTGGGGGTCCCAAAGACAGGCCTCCTGGACACATCACAGGCAGGTTGGTGTTTGTGGTGTCAGGACCCATACAGAGCAAAATTTGAGCTGTTGGATGTTTGTCCAGTGGACACTGGAGAAACGGAGATATTACAGCCTATTAAAGTGTGGCCTGGCCCATCTGCTTGACATACAGGGCCTGAGAAAGTGACATGGAATGAGCAGAATGTTCTTCACAGAGACGGTGGGTCGACAACGAGCAAATGCAAGCACGACGAGACGAGATCTCTGGTGTGACGAGACCAGTGTGACATTACAGTATTTAAAGTGAATCTCTCAGGGTGTCAGTTGAGAAAATACACTACATGGGCCCTTGCTACACTCATAAACAAGTACCCTAATAAATAAGTAACATTACTATCTATCTTCTCACACACACAAACTTGGTTCTATGTCTACATGGATGTACAAAGACCGTTTAGTTCCAGTATCCATCACGATCAACGCTAACGCCAAATGTCGGCATCCTGCTGTCCATATCAGTTCTCAGCCTCACAGCATCCCGGTATGTTTGTGATTGTATCGCGGCGGTCCAAAGAAGGTTTACTGCCTCGCACCGTAGCATTACCCCAGATAATGAGGGCAAATGGATCAAGTAAGCCAGGGCCTGCCGACACACATTTGTCATAAACAGGGTGTACATTACCGGACCGTAGCTAAGATGCTTTCTCAATATGGCACTGACATATATATGAAGGGAGTCAGAGAGAATGAGATACAGCAGATGAGGGAAGGACTGAGCGAACAGAGACGGTGTGAAAAAAAGTGGCAGAAACTGAAGGAAGTGTGAACTAGTCAGTGATGCAAAAAAAACAAACAAAAATAAACAAACAAACAATCACATAAAGAACTAAAGCATAAACCGCAGACTTTAAACGGCAGAAAGCATGTCTATGGTCCTATCTTGCCTTTTTTTATAAGGAACCAAAATCATCAACAGATTTTTAGGTTTCCCCCCACCTCCAAACTCTCTATTTAACCCCTGGTTACCAGGATATGTGGCTGTTTGTTTACACCTGCCCCGAGAGAATCAAAGTGTTAATCTATGGCAAGGACATCACACTCCTATATAAAGTAGTATAATAAATACCAAGAGGATAAAATAGGGAATTAAAATAGAAACATTATCCTTATGCTGCACTTCACCACAGAAATAATATAGTATATACAATATTGAAAATATGTATATTGGTATAATATACATGCAATAGAATTATGTATATTTATATATATTATAAATATTATACAGCAGTGACTTACATAAGTATCAAACTACTTCCATATTCAGTTGTTATTCTTTTCATTTGGTAGTGTTTGAGCACAAATTTATGCATTTATTATTATTTATAAAGTAACCCTGCACTTCATACTGTAAAGGTGATAATCCAATGCTCAAATTAATGCTCTTCCAAACCAAAAAAACAAAACTTCAATACAATTCAAATTCAATACATTTTTTGTATATAATACAAAATAAAAAAACAACCTGAATAATAGGTGCTTGTATTTGGTTGCACCTGTCAGTGTGTGTGTGTGTGTGTGTGTGTAAACTTCACATGTGCTGGTGAAAGATGGCATCATAAGAACAAGTGGAAAATGACATTGAGGTCAGTCCTGTGACAGAGCACCGAAGTGATTTATGGCTAAATAAAAAGCGACATAATTGCAAAGTAACAGGAGCCATGTGGAATTGGGCAGGGCTGAGGTGTGTATATGTGCATGTTTTTAGAATTGCGGTAATATGACTATGCAAGAATGCATTCGGAGGAAGATGGTGATGTGTCCAACTTAATCGTAAATTGCAGAGCAGGTGAGCATGCATGCAGTGCCTGCGTGAGAGATACACGATACACACTGCGCTCTGATTTACACATTAAGATAGCAGCCGAGCAAAGGAGATGCTACTTTGACCTAAACAGTGTGTTTGTATGTGTGGAAGGGGCGGGGGCAGGGTGGAAGTGTGCACACATCATACCAAATAAAGCCATAGCAACTCTCCTTGACGTTAATTGCTTTAACACATGGGAGAGAGGTCGCTTGTGCAAACACGCACGAGAGGGAGATCTGAAGCCACAGTCATGTGACATTTTTTCTAAACCAAAACTACTTAGCAATGACGAATCCAGCTAAGCTTTTAGATTCACAATCATGGAATATAATTTTCTCTATTGTGACAGACACTTTGTATAAGTTAACTTATATTTTTACTACAGTTTGCAGTGTGGTGACCACAATATGCCTCTTGAAACTTTGAAAACCAGTCAGAAATCCTCACTATAACTTACAAAAACTGACAACAAAATAAGAGAGTTCAAGTTTATTAACTGATTAAATTTTCCAGCAATTCAACGCGTAAAGTTTCCAGCCACAAGAAATTTGTCTTTCTACACTGAATGTGAAACAGCTGTTCAATGTGACAAAACAACAGCCAGTTAAAAAAACAAGATTTCACACTACATGGGACAACTCAGCCTTTTTCAAAGTGTTTGGTTTTTCAAAACTTTGAAAAAGCTTTTTATGTTAGTCAATCATCATGGCAAAGGTTTGTCAGTAGTTATACATCAGTGACCCGGGTGTGTTTGTTATTTTGTGAGAGCATGTAACAGTTCAGGTAGATCTTAAGTCTTCCTGAGTGGTTTCAATGATATCTTGACCTATTTACTCAGAATTGTTGCTTGAATGCTTATAATCACACATAACCCCTGCATTTTTCTGTAAGGCTGCTGTTCCTTGTTAAAAATAAAATCACTGAGGAAACTATTACGGTGTAAAAAAATAACTGCTGAAAAAAGCCTGATAGTATGTAGCCAAAGCAAACCACAGAAAGACCTTGGAAGGAAGCAAATGTATCGGACAAACACAGGAATCTGTTCTGTGGGGAGTGAAGACTAATCAGTGCAGAGCAAGTTTTTTATTTGTGTAACTCTGAGGGCCTGAGCCAAAATTCTTTTAAGAAGCTTCAGGCGGCTTCATTTCCTTCTCTCTCTCTCTCTCTCTCTTTCTCTCATCTCCTCACTATTGTGTTCTGTCATTTATCTATTTTATGGGATTATCGAGGCGCTTCTCCCCTGCCCGCAATTCATTACGCTCCTAACTGCTCACTTAGGTTTATGCCCCTTTAAATCCCCCAACAGATAACCAACCAGCCTCAGTAAACAGAGAGAGAAGGAGGGGCAGAGAGAGAGGGAGAACGAGAGAGAGACATGAGGGAGGCACTCATCAGAGAAGGAATTAAGAGATGTCACGCGGCAGTGACCATGGCGGTGAGGAGAGGCAGTTAGTGGTGGTTTTTAACGCGGCTGCCCTCTTTTTCCTCATTAGTAATTCAATTTGCTCTTTATTAGCTGCTCTTATCTCTGGCACAGAGTCCCTCTGGCTAACCCCTCCATCACCTCCACTGTCTTGCTTGCTCTCCCCCTTCCCTCGCCATGAATTTGACTCGTGCCTCGTGCTCAACTCACCCCAAACTAGCATCAACTGAAACACCAAATCTTTCAACTGCAAAGCCTCATCCGTTTCAGAGACAGACAGATTCTCGGACATTCTGATTAACAAACCAAAAGAAAGAGAGAAAGGCATTTGTACTGTAATCGCAATACTGTAATGTGTGCAAAATCGGACCACGAGCGATTACATTAAGATGGTCCTGCTTGCCTACATAAGGATGGAGTGGAGGGGGTGGAGCTGGCTGTAAAAACAGTGATTGCTTTCCATCAGGTTGGGCTTATATTCTCCAGTTCGTTAAAACAATCCAATTTGCAAAGGGATAATTACGCATTAGCTCCTTTTTATCTACTGAGCGAGAGCGCTGGCAGGGTTTGATAGTGTAGCTGTATTCGGCGCGCCACTGCTGCAAATTACCAACTATCGGCACATGTACACCATCACAGCCAGATTGGGCAATTAATTAACTCCTCCTATCCCCAGCGGATACGGGCCATCACCCCCAAACCTACTCCCCTCCTAAACCAATCAGACTGCTGGGAACATGCTGCCCTCTATTGGAAACATATAGTCATAATGTACAGGCTTACTGTATGATTGCCAGCCAACGTCATTTGTTTTTCTGTAAGCACAATGAGTTCCAAATGACAGACAAAAGACATACCTGTGCCAATTTAAAATGGGCTACACTTTTGTTACATTTGTTTTTAAACCATAAAGCAGAAATAAGTTTTTTTAGTTTCTGTTTAATATTTACACCTAGGTACATCATACAGCGGTACGTTTATACATATACAATAAGCCTACATGGTAAATTTTTGTTACTAATAGTATAAATAGTTTTGTTGGACACTTCATTTTCAAACTAACTTAGCAAAACACAAGGAACAAGTTTGCAAATAATACTGTTTTGTGCTCATTATGCTTTAAAACTTCGGCCCTGTCTTTTAAAAATCGGCCCTGTCTTAAATCACAAACCAAAACTCTAGGCAGTGAGTAATTGCCACCAGTCTAATGGAGCTGTACATTATATACATGAACCAGACTCTGATCACAAATCAGAAGACAATGAAACCGCTTCACCACCACAAAGTACACAACAGCCTGTTCAAACATCACACATGTGAAACCAATCCAGATGTACGACTGAAATAACACTGAGAAACACATCAATGTCTGCACATTTCCAAATAGCCTAATCTATAATTATAGACATCAGCAGATAAGGCATTAGTATAATACTGGTCCTGGGTTTGAGCTTTGCAACAATAAAGTATGTTTAGACAGAGAATGAGAGATTATATTTTGGAACAAGTGTTAAATAAAGATGAACTACACTCACACCACAGGCATTTAAAAATCTACAGCTATAGATTCTGTGGCCTTTAAATCTGACGTCTCATCCAGTTGACCCCTAGTGGGCGGCACCAAACAGCACCAAATCAAACAGCACCAAATCAAACATTTCCATTTGTTCACTACAAAAAACAGGATAATAATGTTCATATTCTATTGGGTAAAACCCTGAGACTGATCTAGGCAGCATCTCTGAGACTGAAAGGATATGGCAAAAAAGTTCCATGTACTAAATAGTGACTCTGTTAAGACAACAGTACACACTGTACTGTTCATCTCTGCACTTAAGCTCTGTGTTTCCATGAGGGCATAAAGCCCATTTCAATGCTCCTCTGAGGAATACAAACAAAGCCGAGATAATTAATTTTCCAGAGGTTGTATTGTGTTAATTACTAATTAAGTCAATTAGTCATAGCAGGTGTAAAAAACAATCTCTTGGGCTGCTGGTTGAAATAAAAAGCTGCATTGTGCATTGAGAGTTGCAGAATGTTTTGTCAATGTGCAGTTTTAGTAACTGACCTGATCTTAGTCTCTCCGATGAAGCAAAAATGGGCACTTTAGACCGGGCTTGCCTGATACTGGTTGAAGTCTTTGCCTGACTGTGTGTTCGCTTTTGTGGAAAATACCGGCTCTTTGATGTCAGCAACTGGAATGTTTCTTCTCTATAAGAAAGTGTGACTGGGAATACAGATGCATGTGTGACAGGCTGTACATTTTAATTTAGTGACAGTGTAATTCAATTCTTAGCATCATGTTATTATCATTATTACCAAAAGTAAGTGTAAAAAGTTAAAGTTAGTTTTTCAAATAAAATTAAGATAAATGAAAATGTACATAATTTAATATAGGTATGCAATAAAAAAGTATGTGCTGCCATCTAGAGAATAACTGAAGGAAACGCTTCACAACTTATAACAGTACCACTTTTATAGGAGTTATATATACCATTATCTTCTTTACCTAAGGTCTACTTACAAAACAAGAAATCATACTATTCATACTATCAACTATTTTTTCCTTTTTTAAAAAGGACCACAGTAATTTTCTTGGTGTATCTACGTATATATTTCAATAAAGCGCAGCGGATCCACCTGAAATCAGGACCATCACATATAAAGAATTTTACAGAGGATTTTTAACAGATTAGCTCAATTGGTGGAGTATTGGATTAGCAGTGAAAATGACATGTCAAAGTTATAAAATTAAACTTCAGGCATTACGAAACCAATCTGTTATTGGTATCGGCCTTGGGTTTACAACATCGTGCTATTGAAATACCACAAATCAGAATATGGAAACTCAACCCCATTGGGAAAAACTGTGTACTTTATGACTCTAGAAATATTCTGATAACCATTAAACAACAACCAACAATTGAATCAAACAACCAATAAATGACACAAACCTATACCGATTAAAACAGGGGATGCCATTATTAACTTACAACTTGGCAGCTCTACGTTGAAATAAACAAACACACTTACTTTGCAACCCTTCTATTTCTCCCCTTAGCGCGTCACGTTCAGCTGTCGCACCAAAACAAGGTCGTCATAAGAACGCGACGATAAGATAACGACGTCCACAACAAACATCCAATCAAATCACACCTCTCAACAGCTGATACCAAAGCCGCTTAAGGAGAAGCCACGCAGTAATAAGCAAGTAAGGAGACCAGATGCCTGAATCGATTTGAATGGGAAATTGGCTTTGTACATTGAATAAACTGCTTTTGTAAGGAAACAGCATATCATTTAAAGAGTCGACGTTTATTTAACTTCAACATGTTTTACATTCATTTTGCTCAGGGCTGAGGTTTCACTACGATTAAAGTGCTATTGTTTAAGAGATGAAAATGAATTATTGCGACAGGTAGTACTCATTTACGGTATTACTAAAAACTGTGCAATCCCTACTGTAACTGACTGCCGTTGAACTGGTCGACTGGCTGATGTTCTCGATTGATCTTGACTCTTACACATTCTTTAATGAAAGAGAAGCCGAGTTTGCCATCCTCTATCACTATTGAATCTCTGCGGATTCTGTGGTTTTGGTTTAGATCTAAAATGAAACTACGAAAACTTTTTCTGTACAGTTTACAGAGCGATAACATTTCTTAGAGAAACTTAGTTTTATTAACAAGCGTCATCTTGACAACTCTGTCATATCTACGATAGTAACGTCAAGTGTATTACTTGTTTGCAGAAAGACGACTTGACAATTTTGAGATAAATACCGAAATCGAAAGTTGTAAGTGACAAGTGTCTTTACACGATTTTAAGGTCGAATTAAATTTAGTTATTTAACAGTGGTAAGCTTTCTTAAAACTTTATTCATCATGTAGTCACATATCAAAGTAATGTCTCAGTAACTACTGTTATTAAGAAAAGTTACTATCACTAACCATTGACTGTCTAGTCTTTTAAAGCTTTTTTATGTAATAGTAAAGTTCATTAATGCCTTTATTTAATTCATCTGAAAGTACTCTAAAGTGTTCAGAAAAAGTTAACAGCTTTCAAGTGGAGTTCCCAGTGCTGCAGTACAGGCCCTGCCTGCATTGAAAACACATTTAATTTAAAAGCCTGACATACCTCCAATCTTTAGGTGACATTTTTTGAGAAATGTCTTCAGTTGACAACCGGGAGTACTTCATCTTACTTGCAACAAACTCAAACAAACATCTAAATTCTGGCCAAATATGTTATACATTTAAAAAACGATATGAGGAATTACAGAAAAAAAGCAACACCAATACTTTACCTGTTGTTTTTATCGGTCAAACGTGGGAAACACGCATTGAAGCTAGTCTTTTGGAAAAACTGCCAAGAAGATCAGCAGAATTACTGCTAGCACTTGAAACTGATAAGGAGCGCATAATAGCACTAGCCAAGAAAGACGCTTTAGAGAAGTCTTTGAATCTGTCAGTAGGTAGTCAGGTTAGCGTGGAATACAGGAGTAAATGGCTCACAGGTGTAATTCAATATATTGGCACAATCACATTGAAATCTTGTAGGTCTGATCCTATTGCAGGAGTATTCTTTGGGGTAGAACTACAGGTAAGTAGCTATATATTAAATAATTTAATGATTATGTTAAGAGTAAAATGGGGGGGCTAAATATTTTCTTCTATTTTCAGGGTGAGGATGAAGGGAAGGGCTATAGTGATGGCAGCTACTCAAACAGAACCTACTTCAGTTGCCCCCATAACTCAGGCATTTTTGCTCCCTTTACGAGAGTCAAACAACTGGATCCTGTGACATCTCTGTCACCCAAGATATCTACTGAGCCTCTAGCAGTTGGAGACAGAGTGACATTTTTTGATAGCTGTGATAAAGCTCATCATGGCATGGTTGTGAGCATAAAGGAGGACAAAGGCACTAAAATGGTGACCATATCCACGGTTAGTACTGATTTCTTATTGAAGTGACCCATGGCTAGGGTCACACAGATTCTGCACCTTCAAGACTCTATTCCCTGTGCCTTGCACATTTTAATGTATAAACTATTTTAGCTAATTTGATGTGTCCAGTTCATGTTTAAATCCATTCAAGTGTCTAGTCCATGTTTTAATCTGTTACACAAAATTCAGCATATTTTATAAGAAATGTAAAGTAAATAAGTAAAGAAAATGCAAGGCTAGACACTTATGACAAGATTAACTGTCCTCTTACATATAAACAAGGCTTAAAGTCCTACAATTTCTGTTTTCTCAGGAAAAGGATGAGGAGGGGAACATGGGGGGAACAGCAATGGTTCCATTGGATTCTGTAATTAAAGAGGAATTGTTAACTAAAGGTAAAATGTGCTTCCTTTACTGCAGATTTCCATACACACTGTTTGTTTGTTATTGGAACCCTATTTAAGTCATGAACACACATCAAATTTATTTCTAAACTGTTGTGCTCTTTGTATACATGTTGTTTATTTTACAGCATATTTTTACATTTTTCACAACAGATGAAACTGAAAAAATGGACGTTTGCCAGATGACAAAAATGCGGGGTGTTGTCGATTCCACAGAAATCACTGTTGGGTCTGTGGTAAAGGTGGATTGGTATGGACCTGTTTATGGAACTGTCCGATGGATAGGAAATATACCAAGTTTACCTGAGATGCGTGCTGGGCTGGAACTGGTATTCTATTTGACCATCCGTTGTTATTACAAACAATTTAGTTATTTTAATTTATATTTTCAAAGCTGTAAAAATGTAGGCCTTGTGATTTGTCATTTGTTAAATTGCATTTTTTTTTAGGAGACAAACCAGGGAGTGAGTGATGGGATATTGAACGGACAACGTTACTTCGACTGTCCTCCTAAACATGGTTTATTTGTGAAACTGTCATCTTGTAAGCCTGATGACCGGTTCTCTGGTGCAAAGGAAACAATGTTTAATGGACATTTTGGTAAGCACGTGTTGTAACTATCATGGGCCATTAAAGTTCACAGTGCTTACTGGTGAATAGTGGCTATGAATAATATAGTAATTTTACCATCTAGTGGTAAGAGAAAGACTAACTTTTGCATGTTACTTAGCCATGTAATTTTTGTCTTTTTAATAGATCAGGATGTGACATGTGGCTCTTCAGGACAGGAGAACATCCCACCAATTAGCTCAGAAGATGTGCTAAAGCAATTGACTGGTCGTCCGAAGGGTGTCCAGGGTCACTGCAACTCTTGCTATATGGATTCTGCTCTCTTTAGGTTAAAATTTATTTCAGATCTTGTTTACACCTGCTATTAACATCCAAGTGTTATGCAAAATACAGGTGTAAACGTACCCAATGCTTGTGACTACATAATGTAAATGCAAACTGTATCTGTACCTAATGTGCTAATGTTACAAGAAACCATGTACAGTACTCATCTTTCAATTGTTTGGTGCTCTAAAACAATGGTTTGTTGGTTGGTAAACCAAACTTTATTGGTTACGTCCATGTTTATAGGAAAAATCTTTAATTATTAAGATTTTACAAAACAAAATAAGTATGTAATAAGTGCTAAATAAATTAAGATAGTGTGAATAATGTATATTTATGGTGATTTAATCCAGATAGTTGAATAAAATAATGGCACATACAGGTGTATGTAAGAGTAGTATTTGAGTATCAACTTTCCTGAACTGTCTTACTTTTATCTAAGATTTACAATCACAGGTAGTCAAGGGAAATGCTATGTATGTATATACAAGTATACAAATTATAAATAAATGTAATGATGAATCTCAGTTGACTACTTGCGATTGGATCATGCAAACCAAATGTTAGTACCAGGTGTAAATGCCTTTTAATTTCTTGCTGTAATGCTGGGGACAAATTTTCACCTTTTTGTTACAGTATCTTTTACATGGGTGTGAAGCTTGAGTAGATTACAAATAATGTAATAAACTAAATATCTAAGTATTTGTTTCTTAAAATAACATGGCAATCTGATTTGTGTTTTACATCCAGTCTGTTTTCCTGTTCATCAGTCCTGGATTCTCTGCTTTTTAAATCCATAAAAGATCAAAAAGACAAATCCATTCAAAACACTCTTCTGAAGGAAATTGTCAACCCTCTGCGCAGGTAAGTTTATTGATTCCATTAAGCTTTATAATATTTTCCTTTATAAGAACTGACTGCAGCCCCTTTTTAAACAGAAAAGGTTTTGTACCAAAGCAGAGTGTGATGAAACTGCGGCAACTATTACAAAAACGCAGCCATTGCTCGACTTACACCACAGATGAGAAGGGTAAGATGACTCTATGATGTCATTTTTCAGTACTGTGAAGTACAGTATGTCAGGTTTTAAACAGGAATACATAGGTATTTCCTGTATTACCACAGGTAATATCTGTGGAAGATTTCTTGGTTGTCATCTCTCCAGAATGACAAAAAATGCAATTTGTGTTATTGTTATATCTTGGTTGTTTTATTAATCTTTTTTATCATTATGTTTTAATTATATTTTACATTTTGCTATTAAACTATGTATTCTTTAGAAAAAATTGTTTTTTATAAAGTGCAGGACACTTTGCCTAATATTTAAATGTCAGTGGAACGGTTCCAATTCATTGGAACGGCTGTAAAGTGATCAAAGCATAAATTTTTTAAAAGAGCCCAAAGCATTAGTTTTCTCCTGTCTGTTTGCAGATCCAGAAGAGTTCCTCACTCTCATCATGCAAGAGGTTTTCTCTCTAGATCCTCCACTCAAACTGTGGTACCACATCATTTCTATGTGTATCTTTAGCTAATGTATATGTTGAAATTATGGACTATAATATTACATAAGAATTCAGTCATTCAAGAACTGATTTGTTTATTATTAGGCTAGTTCTCGATTCACAGCTATGCTTTTTTAAGATTTCTTAAAATAGTATAAACTTGCTTTCTTCATTTATGTGATGTTTAATGTTTTAGCAAAACCTGCTAGCTCATGCTTTATTACATGATCTGCTGTCAGGAGTCAGTCAGGAAGTAAAAGCAAAGTGCAAAGCTGCTACTACTACCAAATCTTCATGGACTACAACCATCATTTAGTCCTGCCGACTGTTCAGCAGCTGCTGGAACATTCCTTTTACAGCAACAGTCTCAAACTAGCTGAGGTATCAGACTTCCTGTTTGCCCTGAGTCTCTCTGTGTTTGCAATTCTGGGTTCAGTTCTGCATTTATAGTTCTGCAATGGTTATGGGTTTACAGTCCCTGCTTCACCAGCAGATGTCGCTGTTTATTTAGACTTTAAAATCTCTAATGTGACTTGTGGACTATCTAGATGTTTAGATTAATGTATAATTATTTTTTAAACAGTATGTATTGTTTATGTTTCCAGGTGCCTTCCTGTCTGATTCTTACCATGCCTCGCTCAGGAAAGAGTTTCAAAATGTTCCCAAAAATTATTCCGACTACAGAGCTGGACATCACTGGCCTTATTTCTTATGGTAACTTATCATAAACATCTATATAAATATAAACATGTCAGGATATTCACAGTTTTCTGCTTACATCTTGGGCTCCTGTGATGTCATCAGCAAT
Organism: Yasuhikotakia modesta; assembly: GCA_036877545.1. Taxonomy (NCBI): domain Eukaryota; kingdom Metazoa; phylum Chordata; class Actinopteri; order Cypriniformes; family Botiidae; genus Yasuhikotakia; species Yasuhikotakia modesta. The sequence goes on along the minus strand of JBAJNP010000127.1, from coordinate 66,865 downwards.
GTGTGTGTGTGTGTGTGTGTGTGTCTGTGCGTGTGTTTGTTTGTTTATTAGGTCCTCAGACATGTGTGTTGTGTGGTCAGCTAGCAGATGAAGAGTGTGCCGAATGCTTCAAAGACCCAGTTTTTAGTCACACAGGATTCAAATACTTCTGTTGTAAATGTTCTGCTCAGGTTAGGCACTAAACTTTTAAACTTTTTTAAACCCTTTATTCTTCCCATACATAAATGCACAATACTGTCCTAAAAATACATGTTATGTATTGTTATAAATTCATGTGTTATGTTACTGAGATACAGTACGCACATATATTATAAATGTATGTAATTTAATTTTTAGTAATGCCTACATGTCAGGAATGTTTCTAATGATGTTTCTTGTGATGTTAAACTATAGCTAAAAGCTATCAGAGATGTTTTATCATATATTATTTGTAATCCTTCAGTGCACCTGAGAAGAACACACAATACCTCAGACTATAAATGGAATTGATTTGTTTTACATACATGTTGCACCCTCTATAGGTTCATTCTCACAGCCAGCGTCAATGTCACAAACCCAGCAGCCTACAGCTTCCACATGGCTGCTCTTACTCAAGGACTCCAGGGTCTGATCCACGCACTCCTCCACGAGAGAAACTAGAGCTGCTCGCTGTACTCTGCATTGAGACAAGCCACTATGTGTCTTTTGTCAAGTACGGACCACAACCTACTGACTGGATCTTCTTTGACAGTATGGCCGACAGAGTCGGTAAGTAAACATGCTTGAAGTTTTGAATGAGTGTGAGTTTGGTTCTTGCTCTGCACAATAAGAGTCTACATCTACTAACATATTTGTAGGTGAAGAGGATGGTTTCAACATCCCAGAAGTGTTAGCGTGTCCTGAGGTTGGCCAGTACCTGAATATGCCTCTGGCTCAGCTAGCCAATCAGGTGCCTCGAGAGATGGAAGGAGTGGCCAAACGACTCTTCTGTGATGGTTACATGTACCTTTATCAGAGCCAGAGTATGTCTCTCTATCGATGAGTAAATCACACACACACACACATGCAGTAAATGTAAACTTGCAATCTAATTACAAATGACTGTGTCTGATTGGTGATGCTCAGGTAGACGGTACAATATTTTTAAAAATGCTGGATAAGAATGATGCAGCCAAAATTCCTGATTTTTAAAATACATTATAGAAATGTGCTACAAGATGTGATGTGAGAAGACTGTAACTTGCTGCCTAATGTTCAAATATTTGTGAGAGGAATCAAGACATTTTTGTTTATATTTAAAATCTATAGATTAGTAGTTGGGAATGCAATGCACTTACTGTAAGATGTGTTTTTTAATGAAATGGTTTAGATGCTTATAAAACTCACTTTCCATTGTTATTAGTTTTTTCAGGACCATTTCTTAAATTCTGTATTGTGCTCTCTAACAACTGAATAACATTATGAGCCATATGTAATGACACTGTCATCATTTATCTGTCTGAATGTTTTGATGTATTGCAATAGACATCCATTTATTACACACGCTGTCTCTTGAAAATTGGGTTAGGCTGGTGTTCTAGTGTATTTGATTTAATTCCTTTGAAAAAGATCAACCAATAAATAAATATGATTTGACAGCAACATTGTTATGAAGAAGTGCATCCTCTGCTTCCTCTCTCAGCCTGTGCTTGTGTGAGATCTAATAAATATAAGCTCATTACATTCCTCTTGCCAGACCAAGATAAGTCAAACCTGGATGCGTTTTTGCTTGTTTGTGTCATTTTCAGTCACATTCTCACCCTAATTCATTATCTCTCCCTGCACTAAATTGATTTACATCATCATCTGTTCTGTAAACCTTAACTGTAAAACTGTAGTTGTTTGAACAGAGGCTGAAAGGGAAACAGGAAAGGAAATAAGATCATTTTTAAGTAAAATTGTTTTTGGATTAAACTCCTGGGATAAAACCAAAAGATTTAGATTATGGAATTAAGCAAGGGGCTGCACGCTAAACAACAACTAAAATCATATAGTTGTTGTTACAGTACAGAATGCAAACTGTTTAACTGTAAATTTACTGTTCGATGTTTAATGAAAGGGGATTGTATGAAAACAAAAACCCACACACAAAATATGTTAATTTTCTTTCAGTTTCATATTTTCCCTTTCCATGAAAGTTTCCATGAAAGTTTCCTTTTTCATTTCTATCCATGCTGTCATTGTGAACCCTATTGAACTGTTTTAGTACAAAGAGAATACATGAATACATAGCCAACACAATGCTATGTACACAGTGGTATAATGCTACATTCACAAAGCCCTGTCAAAGGCAGTGTGAAAAGAAGACTTATCACCAGCAGGGTTTACAGATACAGGAAATGCACTAATGCATGGCTCTAAATCAATACAGTGTGTGTATTAACTTCATTATGCTTAGCACTGAGGGTGGAGTCCATTTCAACTGATTGTACCTGACAAATTCAGTTATAGGGGTTCAATAGAATTACCTGCAATAAACAGTACCGGGCTACAAAAATTATGTAAAATCTGTTGGTTTATTCTATTAGATGCATGTTCCATGACTTGTTATTGTCAATTACTGTATGTTTTACAGCTTAAACAATAACTTGCATTAACACTGATATTGCATAAAAGGTAGTGTGTCATTTTTTGTGCCACAAGATTTCATGACAAGAAATAATGAGCATGTGAAAGTGACAAAAGGAAAGAAGGAATTGAAATGAGCAAGATGCTTATCATATCTCGAAGAAAAGGTTGAGAGATGTTTAGTTAAAAGAGGTTACCGGGGAAACCACACAGGTTGTGCTAGGCCATTATAAGATACTTCACCAACCTTTTTGACCTTACATGCCAGTAATTACTAATAAATAGAGTGAGAAATAGCATGGCTACTTAAAACCCAGCTAAGAGATCAAAGGAAGAAAAACAAAAGTCTGTCCTCAAAATGTCAAAAATACTTAATTCTAGAAATAGCAGGGACCTACTCTCAGCACCCATCACACCCTTTTATATTGTAATATGTGTCCTTCAGGCTAATCACTGATGGATGATTTAAGTGATAAATGATCAGTGATAGATGACATCATAATTGGCTCTTCTGTGTCTAAGTGTTGAAGTGATAAATCTTATTTTGAAAATAATTTTTAGGATATATTTTTGGTATTTACATATTGTTTTTTTTCTAAATGTGAAATTACATTAGAAGTGTCATTGTTCCTTCCCTGCGCATTCACAAAATCATGAGAAACCACAAATTGTTTTTGTCATAATACTCATGTACTGTATACCATATTACCGACTGTATAATGTATGACAAACAATTAAACTACATTTCCAAAAGTTGGAAAGTTTTATTATAGTTATTGATTATTTCCAATTACAAAGTTACACTGAGAAAATCTGTGCAACATCTGGATGGTATAAATGCAAAGACAAATTCTTACTTTAAAACTCCATTCTTTGTCAACACTTTAATTTAATTTTTATAATAAAATGAGATCATTTCTGTAGGACAGGTGTGTCCATGCTAAATAACTGTAACACACAGACTTGAGTGACTTATTAAATAGTAGCATCTGCAATATGATACAACAAACTGACATTTATTATTAATACTATAATAATAATCTGCATAAACAAGCCTTCTGCCTAGTAATAGTTCATTAAAATAACTGGCTATTTATAGTTGCTAGCTAACACAGCAACATGATGCGTTAGTCCAGGTCTGAACAAACAATTGTTAGTCGTATTTAGTCAACAGACATAAAACAAACTTTTTACATTTAATGATACAACCAGAGGAGAACTTTTTTAGGAGAGTTTATAAAGTATACTAACTCAAAGAACAGTCTGTTGACCTTGCTCTGTTCTCATCATTGTCAATTTAAAGTAATATTCAAACCAAAAATAATATCAGGATCCTGCTGCATAAAAAGAGATCTCTTCAAATCGTTCTTTTTCTTAACATCTCAAACATGCACTGATAGCATTACCATAAAATCAGCAATTTTTCTTAAGAAAGTGTCAGCATTTATTGGGGTTCGAGCAACAAATCGGTGCACATGCTCTTTCTATCAATCCTTTACTTTCATCTTCCTTCATCTGTGGAGTTATTCTTCATGCACTTCAATCGGGAATGTGTTTGATCTCCATGATCAGCGAAATTTAGTGACCTTTGTTGCTTCAGGGAGATTGGGATGTACACCACAGATCATTATCAGGCTTGCATTAATGGCAAAGCAAATATTAGATGGCACAATACAGGTTTATTAAACCAGTCAGTCTGTCTACCTATTTATGCAAATAACCATATACCATAATATAATATCATAATAAATTATAAATATAGCTTTTGTAACTCTATATCTATGTAGTTGCCTGTCATCTCCATATAAAAAAGCTATAGACGCCTGTGAAAATTATGTTTGGTATAATTGCATATTGTTCAATGACAAGTTGTTATTAATATCTGTTATTCTCACAAATGTCATTCTATTGTAATTTCCCATTGCCTGTCGGCATGAGGACATTGTGGTCTTTGAGAAGATTTCATCATAGACAACTGAGAAGAGCATAATAGAGTCACTGGCCTTTCCGTTATAAGATGGGGTTACTATCACCTATTATTGTTCTATATAACTATTATTGTTTGATTTCTGTAATATGCACATACACACACACACACACACACACACGCACCTGGTATCATGCAATTTCTTAAATGACACTTGAAATGTTTGTGCGCTTACTAGAAGCACAACGAGCAGCTATGAAAAGACTTTCTTAATGAAGAGTCTTAAAAGTGACTTAAATAAGAAGTAATAATCACTGCTCCATGTTTAATTCTGTTTTATATTAGCAGTTAGTTCTGCTGCTCTTGTTTGATTGGCCAAGGGATGTTGAATGGGGTGTTTCACTGTTTGTTCAATCCACATCTCTGTTTGCAGCATTCAGGACCAGAACATGTAAAATAAGCTTCAGTCTGTAACTTTTTTGGGTTAAAAAGAACAAAAATAATTTATTGAGCAAGTACCTAAATGTATTTATAATGTTAGCTTTTTACTGATTCATAATTTATGCTGTCATTTAACTTTACAGTAAATGTCAATTTGACTTAATTTATCTGCATCACATCTGTAAACAGAAAGAAAACAAGGCTGCTATATCGTGTTTCTAGGTGCTGAGGATGAGCAAGCGTTTGTAGTTTGTTCTTACCACTGTTGATTAAAATATAAACTTGCAATATGCTTGGAAATTAACTACAAATAACTTGCAATTTCATGTTTCAAACAGGTGGCGACAGAGAGACCAAGGTTGCGGTTTAACTCTTGATTCCCATATTGTGTTTCAGGTCTAGTTTATCTTTCAGCATTCCTTTCAGTGCATCAACAGCATGTGGTGTTGTCCAAAATGCCCCCTTTCACCCCCAAAAATGACCACTGTCTCAACAGCAGTGTTTTATCCATGTGAATAAGCTGTGTGGCAACAAATGGAATAAACTAGTTAGCAAAAAGTCAAGCAAAAAAATGTTTTTCAGCTCACTATATGTTCAAGTGTATAAAGTTTGCCTGTGACCCTGTAGGCTGACAAAAGAAATTATTATTTCGTTCACAAAACTGGGCCGTCGAATGGTCTCTCGAGAGGCTGTTGAAAAGCTCATAAGCTTGACGGTGCTCGTCACATCATACGGTCATGAGTCTGCATACAAAGACTACATCATCATTGATCAGTAGAAACTTAGGTAAACCCAAGAGTAATCCAACAGAAAACCAACATTCTTTCTGCTTATTTAGTCCCTTGAATAATTTATGTTACATGTATTTATTCTCCATTCATATACCCTCAATTTCACATGTGGAAATGCAAGTGGAATAACAAATGTGGTCTGTTTTTTTGTTTCAAAACGTCTAAAATGTCTTATCAAGAAATTCCTTGATAACTGAACATTGTGCTTTAAGGGAATTCAATGCAATTACACATTTTTAAAATGTATACAATATTACACCATTCAAAATACATTCAAAGTATAATTTAATCAGTATAGGTGTTCAAACCCATGACTTTAGCATTGCTTGTGGAAAGCTTTACCAGTTACAGGAACAACCAGATAAATCCCTCCCTGTAGTCAAAGATAACAAGTGAGCACATATGTAGTAAAGGACAGAGAGGATTTTTTCACTGTGAGATCAATGTGAGATCCATAAAGCAGGTGAGTCTTGAAGAGATGCATCTTGAGTCTTGTTTAAATGAGACTGGAGAGCTGTTTCCACACTTCCATCAATAAGGATCAAAGACAGAAGATTCTAAACCTGGAAAATAACCTTTTGTGTGAAGAAAAAAATCTTGTTCAAAGATTTGAAATGTCTGTAAAATAATGATTTATGGTAAACATTAATGTTCACTGTGTCCCTTGTATTCACCACAGTCTGAGTGCTGATTAGAAAACACACCTCCGCTGAGCTTGACCAGAGTTAAAAGACAATCTAATGAACTGACCAGGAAGTCAAAACAAGAAATGCACATCACATCTGCTGTCTAATATTCCAGGAGCCCCTCCTACACATACATGCAATTATTCCAAGGCTGTTGACATAGCAAAGAACAACCTTGATTCTTTGTGCCGTGTGCTCAATTACACCTAGACAGTGTCCGTGGTCTGAGGCAGCACTATTTACACATACCAGTCGTGCAGTGCAGACAGCTACATGCTCATTAATAATTGCTTTCTTATGCTAACCTTTGCTTTGCGTTCCATGAAGTCATCTCCTTGGTTCTAACCTTCTCATTTTATCTCTAATCACCAAAATAATAGTGTTTTGCATAGTTGTTTAAGGGTTTGAAAGGGGTTCATTTTTTTGCTTTGGTTTAAGTCTTTAAGTTATTAAGAACTGTCACAAGAAGAGCTATTATGTGGCCTTGCTAATTGATTTATTATCATTTTTGCTAAAGAGCTTTTGCCTAGCAGCACGGATGCAGATAACACTTGCTCTGCCCTATGACTGCAACTGGTGGCTAGGATTGTTATCTGATAGCTTCAGGTTCACAAGTTCACCTGTCTATCAATGTAACATAGTATAATAAAGGTAAACAGGTTAAGATTGCTAGCCAAGCTGGAAATGTACATGAACTAATGAGTGTTGAAATAAAAAGCATTTACAATAGTGATTTTAGACATTTAGAGCTCACTGTATGTAAGTGACATTAATATGTAGGGCACTGTGTGACCATACACAATGTCTTGCTCGTGCAAGCTATCATATCAGCCATGTTTACAAAGGTTCAGAAGGGGAAGCTAAGCATGCTTTGGTTTCATAAGTGACATTGAAATATTTGCTTTTTCATTGTGAACATATTTAGATAAAGCTGGTGCACAAAGTAATTCTGAGGATAGGAAAAACCAGTAATGAAAACTATAAACTGTTGTTGTAAAGCAACACATGCTAAAAAAGCTAATACAATGCATTAGCCACTGAAGTAAACAAGGATCCAAACAGTGTTAGAGTCTGACCTTTGTGTCACATTGCATATATTTGTATAAATTAGAGACACATAAATATACACTAACAGAATCTCTCCATGCAGGAGCACACTTTAAACAGCAATTAACCAGGTTATTAGCCCTACTATTAATACTCATTATGCCGGGTGCAATATCACAACTGAAATGCCCCACAAATGGCCACAGTTTAACAATCAGTTTAACTCTCATGGGTACAATGAGATCTATACTTGCTTAACCACTGCATTTATTATTTCTAAAATCTATAAATCATTCAAGAGTTTTTTTTGACAACTTTATGGATTTGGTCTGATAAATTAATTTTTGGGGATTTTTTTACATTAAGGATATTTTTTAGCACTGACCTGCTGTACAAATCCCTCTTATTGTCTTGGCATTTATGCCCTTAATCAATTACTGCATAAAATAAATAAAAAAAAAAAATACATGATTGTGGTTCTGGGGAAAGACTTTTAAAAGCTTCAGATAGTTTTATATGTATATGACTTTTAATGTGCTGCTAGACATTTAAATGTCTATTTTATAAAAACCTGCCACAACCCAGTGGGCTAACAAATTTTGTTCATTTTAATCTTTGTTCTTTATGGAAACGTTTAAGGAATAAGAAGTGTTTAATCGGACAAAATGGAAAATCAATGTTTTGGGCACTCTTTCTTTAAGACTAATAGACTAGTCTCTCAATCTATCACTGTGGCTCTTTTTCTCTCTCTCTTATTCTTTTATCTCAGCATGACAAGACAGCTGAGAGCAATGGGGGGTCTGTTGTCCAGCTATAATAATATTTTCCCCAGCTGGATAAGAACATCACATTAAGAACATCAGATAAATGTATAGTGTCGTTTTCCAGCCTAATCATCAAAGACGCTCAACAGATGCACATTTACTTGTGAAAATCTTTGCTTTTTTTCTTAAACTATGAATAAGAGACAAAAGAAAAAATCATAGTTTGAAATTAAAAGAGGTTAAATGGGACAATTAAACAACCTGAGGTATAATATATGCAGTAAATTTTGTTTTAGAGTTTTGGGAAAAGATAGGCCATGATTAAAAATGTGTGAAAGGCATGCATAACAATTTATGACAATGTGATATTATACAAATTAACCGCCCAATTACTGAGAGAAGGTGAAGGTCTCTCGCTTTGAGCTTTCTCACCCTAGAGCTTTTGTATACATTTGTGATCTCATTAAATTGTTCTAACCTTGACTCTAAAACTGGTTTATTTTACAGGCGCCAAAGTATTTAGATTTATGCATTTGGCAGAGGCTTTTATAAGGCCCTTACACAGCTTTCAAGGTCCTTAAACATCTGATCAATTCATGTATTCTCTGGGATTCAAACCCATAACCCTGTTGTTGCTAGCACCATGCACATCAGATGAGCTACAGGAGCAACTCAAAAAGTTGTAACTTGTAATTTGAATACATTTCCTACTGCCATTTTCATACAGTTATTTGAATGAGATAAAAACCCCATGTCAGGAAACAAATTCACCATGACCAAAATGGATGAAGGGGACAGTGGTTTCAGACATCATCTCTATTGCACATCATTCATGAATTTGAATTGGATTCAGACCTGCAGTGATATTCAGCTTGGATGCACAAAACGATTTTGATCACTTGAGCTGAGAATATCAGCACGCAGTTTACACACAAGCGCATTTAGTCGAAGCCTTTTTCTGCAGAGTGATAAATATCATGGTTATCGATTGCTTTTGGAATCACAAGCCCAATTTAAAAAAAATAATTTCATCAATATGATTTCCATGATTCACAACATTAAATCTCAACACCTGCATTTAAATGCTGAATGTGTTTACTCACATGAAACTAATTTTCCTAATAAAAAAACTAAATGAGATTAAATTCCTAATTTCATTCCAAATACTTATGCAAAGCAGTACATATTAAACATGGGCACAATACTAGTGTAACCCTGTACTAACACACAACCAGGCTGCCAAATTTTAAAAAGCTCAAGGCAGAGATAACTGCTGACTTTCAAAGGCAGTCCCTGTTGAAAATGTCTCTGGAGAGCTGGACCTCAATTTTTAAAATCAATGTCCTCGGTGCTTTTTGTACCACCACCATCTAATTATGCTAAGGAACTACACACTTTGAAAAATGCATAAAAAAAACCTTATGTGTAGTTTAACATGCTGTCAGATCTTCAAATAAAAGTTATAACCTGTAGAATAGAGGTTCTGATAGCCAAAGACATCTGATCGAGCATCAGTGAATGAGTAAATAATAGAGGAAATATTGCATTTTAAATTAATTTAAAATTAGGACATAAAAAGGCAGACCAGTTTTACTTCCCACATGCCTGGTTTGCAGCTCAGAAACACATGGGTTGTGATCTTGATTGGTTCTCTGCTATAGATTAGTATAAAATGGTAAAAGACTGTTTGACTTTTCCTAGACATCCAGCTGTCTTTGAACACTTTTTCAAGGGCCAAAAACTGCCCTAAATTTTATGCTGACTACAAATTTAATAGTTTTGTAAAATGTGGTCCTTTAAAACTTGGTTTTAATTGACAGTAATAAAATAATGACACTAATAAAATTTGAAGGAAGTTGTTACAATCCAATTGTTCCAAAGATTACAACAATCTCTGTTGGTCCAGTAGTTTACTGTACTCTGTGTATTTCAGGAATCGAAGAAGAAACGCAAGTCATGTATTGAGACCACTGATCGACCCACACAAATTGGTGTAAAACTTAAAATTGTCTACATATGGTGCCAGTTCGCCAGACTGGTTTACCATCAGTTTTCTAAACATGTAGACGTGTTAGTTTATCGCTTCCGTCACTAGAAATGAAAGTCTGTCACTGACAGATGTTATGACGAGTGCTGTCAGCTTTACTGAGCTGGTGAGCGCGTTCGTGCGTAAAGTGCGTAAAGGGGTGGCGCACTGTGACTTTCAGTGCGTTTCTCTACACAAGCTTTCATAGTGTGTTAGATTCGGATAGCGACAGGTTGTTTACAGTCTATTGGAAGAAAGTGTCACACGATTTAAGTGCGAATAGTTCAAGTTTCACAAGACGTTATGCAGATGCGCGTTTGTGATGCATAACAAAGCGCAGTATGATTGGAGACACCGGGGATTCGGGAAAATATCCAGAACTTTAAGAGAGGCTACTGTTGTATTTGCTTAGACACAAACCAAGAAACAAACTTAATTTCTTTAAACCGGAGTCATGATAATGTTCCTCTACAGAACTTCGTCTGCTTTAAGCCTGGTTGTCGCTTTATTGAGTTTGTGGATTCACCAGAGTCCCTGGAAAGCAGTAAGTTTATGTATACGTGTTTACATTACACATTACATTACACATACTTGTTTACATTACACACTATATCATGCTATTCATTGTAAAGGAAATATTTCATATGCCAAATGCAGTCACCAATCATGTGTTTGCTTCGGAGGGATACATCTAGATATAACCTTGGATGATGCTCGTTATTTAGTGATTTTAGTAGATGGGGGTTTCTGTGCATTTTTTTTCTCACTATTCAGATTTCGTAATGTATGAAAGTAGATTTAGATAAGAATTGAAAGCTGTTTACAAATGACACGTACATCTTAAATGTGTTTCATAAGATATTAACATTTGCCTCCAGAGCCAGGACAGTTATACATGAGAAAGAATTTATATAAGTAGATGTAAATATTTATATTAAAAGCCATCACTGCATCAAAAATATAGACAAATTATAAAGCATGCTGTTTGATAGCCACTGTATTCTCTAGGGACCAGTTCTGTGCTATATTTAAAGTGCTGATGTACCACAGAAGTTGATGTACTGATGTACAGCGCTGAACTGACCTCCTTTTAAAAATGTTTTGATGTCCACTTTTAGAAAACAAAATTTAAGTGTATTGGCAAAATGAGGTTCCTGTCAACAAAATTAAGTGCAAAATTAGGGCAATATATGATTTATTGGCTCTCAAAACAAATTCTAAAAAGGCTTGTCAAACAGTTCTATCCAGTTAATATGAAGGCAGATCAGGGTCCGTCCTATTTCTGAGTAACACAGGCCACAAATAAGAAAACAAATCAATGTGGTAATTAAATGGAGTTGTTGTTTGGTACGCCCTCTAATGACATGGCTTTCCTTTCCTGAATGGTGCTTCATTTCCTATAATAATGTTTCCATGTGTTCATGTTTCTCTTCCATGCCTACTGGTTGCAATCTGATAACAGGATCCTTATCTGTCAGTTTTTCCTCCTTTATTTTTCTTCTGAATATCATATTTAACATTTGTAATTAGGTCACCAGTAGGTTTTCAAGAGTCTTAACCAATTTAAATCATTGTGTTTGTTTAGCTGCGTACAGTTAAAGTCATAAAAGCAGAACATTAAGCTTAGGCTGGGCTTTTTTAGAGCTATACTCTGACTAGCTTGTTTAGGATAGCTATTGATTAACTCCAGCCTAAGGCCCTGGTCACACAACACTTTCAGAATGCGAAAATTCCTCTACAATTTCAGACAGCCATCAGCTATGCTATTAACTTCCAAATCATTGTTTTTGATTTAAACATAATGGATACCAACATTCTTGCACTGCTTTTGTTGTTTGTGTTATTTTAAAGCTGTATTATACAAGATGGGATTGTGCATGTATAATTGTGTAAATTGTGCATGATAAACGCACAATTGTGTTTCTTCACTATGTAGAGATCATCTGCTGGTCACACATCTTCATGTGTACAGGTCAGAGTTCACCAAACTTTAACGCTTCACAATGCATAATTTTTCCACATTTTTCTGGTCTGCCGTCCTAAGCCTAATGGTAAATTTGATAGTGTTGTGGTGCAAATCCAAGTCCAGCATGAAACAGACATTTAGAAAGCACCAGAACACCCTCTAACAGAAGCTGTGTCATAATTGGTCTGGACGAGATAAAGGATTTGGCCTTTTTGGGGTTCAGTAGTGCCACACAGGTGCAATGGCAAGTTTTCCTGCGGGATGCAGTTTAATCAAAATCAAGCACGTTATTGCCCAGGTATGTTACCAGCGGTGGCAGGGCATAACCACTTTGGTTTCCTCCCGACACATCTCTGCTTCTCATGTGCCCTCGGGACCCCGAGTGCAAGTCTAAGCCCCGCGACTCAAATGAAATTTGCTGGAGCGATGCATGGAGAGCTCTGCTCATTACTATTCTTCTCACACTGTCTATATGTCTTTAGACAGATGAGCTTTGGCCTGAGCAAATGCCAGAGAGATTTGTAGTATCAGTGAGTGGACAGGTGGGGTTTTGTATGTTGATTACATGCGATGCGAATATAAGAAAGTAGTGTCGTATTTATTTAGTGGTGTAAAATGTTCACGTCTCCCAGGAGTTTATCTTTCTAGAACTAATGGACAAATCTCCAACTGTCTTTTCAAAATGTACACTTCATAGACAAACACGCGCACACACACACACATATACACACATAAATCATTGCTTTCCCTTTAAAGCAAAAACTCAGCCAGACATACAGACACCTGTTGTTTATGCAATCTAATATTGAAGGATAAGTCTACCCAAAAATAATATTTTGCCCATAAATTACTCACAGTCAAGGCATTCTAGAAGAATTTAACTTCCTTCTTTTAGGCAAAAATGGAGTTATCGTAAATCATGCCCTGGCGTTTTCCAGCTTTAAAATGGTGCTTACAATTATTTTTAGGCTCCAAAATGCACATCCATCCTTCATAAAACTAATCCACACAACTCCAGGGAGTTAACAAATGCCTTCTGAATGTAAATATATCTGTATGAAAGACTACACAGACTTCTTGTGAATAATATTGAATCTCAGTCAAACTCTAATTGTGGTCGACTGAAAGAAGAAAGTCATACTCTCAAATGGTGAATAATTTATAATATAATTTATAATAAAATAAAATTTAATTTTTGACTGGACAATTTACAGTGCAACATTTTACAGTACTGCAGCACTTTCAGGTGCGTCATTTCGTAAAAACAGTACAGACAGCAAATGCATTTTACAACTTTTACCCCAGCTCATGTATCTGTTTGTTGCCATCTAGCTAACTACTGCTACCTCATAATGCTTATGATATTGCAAAGGCAGCTCATCATTTATGAGAACAAATTCTGTTTATATTTAGACAGATTCGATTTTATTTAAACAAGTATAAATATGGCTTACTTCCTGAGGTTTATGTGCAATACCAGTTTATATCTTATCCTATTTATATCCTATTTTCTGTCATCCTTAACTCATTTTGTTCAAATTCCATAGTGAGTGTTTTCATGAAACACAAAAGAAATATTTTGAAGAGCATCTTTGCTGCTTTCTTCAGCACATGGAAAGCAGACATTCATTTTGTGACTAATACACATCAAGTGATGTTTTCTCATTAACACTGCAGTGAGTCATAAAAATTAGGACTGACCGATACCGTTTCCAGTAATGCAACAAGTAAATTGTATCACTCATAGCTCATCTGTCTGACAGCACGTTTGCGTTACCTGACAGTAACAGGTAAATATGATGATAGTTAGCCATTAGCTTGTACAGTTATTTCACATAATTGTAAAGATTGTATTCAAAATGTCAACCAGCAGCATTGTTTGAATAATGGTTAGTTATCTTCACAGGAATTCACTGTGTCATTATCTGGAATACAAATTACCTGAGAAAACTACCTCAGATACAGTACATGTCCTTTCCTCTTATCTCACCTGTCAGCAGGCAACAGAGGTCAATGCAGCCAACAGTGTTACCATCTGTTCTGGACTAGATTATAATTCATTTAATCACAAATCAAATATAAAGAGTTATTTCACTACATTAGTGTGGACAACTTACAGAGTTCGTACCAGGCTGCTTATATAAAGTAGTTCACATGGGCTGCTTATATAAAGAAGTTCACATCGGGCTATTTAACCAAAAAACTCTACTTGGCAGATTTATGAGGTTTCTTAATTAGTGAGGACCATCAAATCAAATCTCATGGGAAAAGTAACTATTTTACGAGGTTGTGTATTAATTTGTAAGTAGCGGATTGTGCAAAAATGTATGATCCTTAAATAAACAAGCACAAGGCTTCACCCCAGCCCCTCCCCTAAACATTACAGACAACATACAATACAAAAGCAGATCATAACAAAATGTATGTTAAGACACATACAATTCAAATACATAAATTCATAAGAATTAGCTAGAAGATTTGCAGAAATGAATCACAGTACCATTGAAATTTTGTTGCAACATCGAAAATGTCTTTCTAAATATATTTTTGAGGACAAATATAAATATGTATTTGTAAGGACATTTACAAAAATGTGACCCTCACAAGTGTCCTCACACACATGGATAAGCAAACAAGCCAAAGACTTTTCTAAACACTAACAGCTATAAACACATTGACACAAGCTCACTTTCTAACTACATCAACTTGTGTCTTGATACCATTATATTTTGCCCCCGGTCCCTTTATGTCAGGTTAAAAGAACATAAACACACTAAACACTGGATGAATGATGGTCAACATAGCTGTGATGTCTGTTTACCTGGATTTCCATACTGACGTCAAACAATTGATTTGATTTACACTGAGAGGATGATTGGTGTGACACATAAACTCAGCCCTGAGGCATTAAACTCTAATTAATTAACACAATTCGCACACAATATCACTAACTGCACACAAGTAGTGCCGGTTTCTCGAAATGGTTATGATTCACCGTCTCCTGTTACCATAGAAGATATGCAGATCTATTTCACAAAGTTTTCAACCTGTGTGTACTGCTTGTTCCATCAAGTAACCTGAGGCTTAATCAGATCATTAGCATTCTTCCACCTCTGACTCCCTGCCTCATTCCCCTCAGGAATAAGTGGGCGGCCATTACAGGCCTTTTTATACTGCAAAGAGGTGAAACAGAGGCAAGTTTCCCTTTTTATTTTGCAGATGCGATAAAGGGATTTAGCATCCCACACATTTCATGCTTTCTCTCTTTCTCTCAAACAAGTTGTGAATTGCTGTAAATGATGACAAGAGATGCTCAAACGGTTCGATGGCTCCTGTAGGGATAATGAGATTTTGCTGTATATTTTTGATGTGTGGCTGGGGTATATTTGACGAGATGTTTACTGTAAGGTTTTCTGATCTATAATCATTTGACTCAGAAACTTAATCTTTTATGTATTCAATATATTCTGATCTTTTAAACAGATGTAGCAGGTATTGTATAATATAATACATCTGAGTCACTTGGTGCATAAATAAGAAGACCTTGTGTCATAATGCTTTTAATGTCTTTTCCATTTATATTACAGAAAATAAATGGAAGATTAGGTGCATGTTTTACTGTATATCTGCTGGGAAAAGTATTATTTAGTAGTTAAATTTAAATTTGAATATAGTGTTGAAAATATTACACTTTGGAATCTTTTCCTGATTTCACGTGTTAGTTTGGCCTAAAAAGAGGCTGGAATTGGCAACAGCTCCTTCATCATGTGGGACCCTGCTAGACTCTTTGTCTTCTTAAGAGCTGCAGTTTGTACTTGCCCGTTTCTTACATTTAATGTTATTTTTTCATTGTTTGCAGGTGGATGCGATTCATCCAGCATGTGCTCTAGTGGCTGAACACATGAAGGCCCAGGAGCAATGCATCCATACTCAAAGACAAGAGGCCAACAGCCACAATATCACTGGTGAGCACAACTATTATGATTTTATAACCTCAATGATTACAAACAGATTTTTCTCCTTTTTTAAGTTTGTTATTTTAAGTTTTTACTAAATTCTGGTTTTAAGAATTTAAAAATTCTTTTAACATTTACTAAGTTAAGATTTACTTAATTTAGTTTTATAATTTAACATACACTTTTATTCAAAGCAACATACAATACAAAATATAAAAATATTTTATATAATCATTGCTATACAGTACAGTATTTTAGTACATGTGTTCTGAATATGTGCAACATAAAATATATACTTCTAGTCATTGCCAGTTCCAGTCACTGTTAGGAGAATATTTCTGTACCTGTTGTTATGGTAATTTTGTCACTTAGCGGCAACTATTTACATATATGTAAATAAATATAAGTATAATATTTACAATTTTTACAGTTGAATACCCACAAACACGTTTTCTGAAAATGTGGAAGAGTTTTAGTAAAAAGCACAACCAATATTTTTTTTGTCATGTTTTGTCCCTCTGCTGCTGTGCTTTGTCCCAATTCTCCTGAAAAGTAGGATTTACACTTTCCAATATAGGGCAGGTCAACCAAAGGCAATTATTGGATGTAATCAAGTGCAGAGGTTTAGGAGATTAAAGGCAGTTAGTCTAACAGAAGCTGTTCAATTCTGGCTGCTGCTGAAGGAAATAAAGATCAGCAGAAAAGGTCGATACAATCCCCTTTATTGTATTTTCTTTCAGATCAAAGGATAATGACTCACTTCTAATTTAAATGCATGGTTTTGTTCATCACGATTGTAAGATAAGTTGTATGCTACACCAGTTTACCGGTTTCCAGGTTTACCGGTTTCCAGGACACAGTAGCATATTATGAAGTGTATTAACAGCAACAACTTTGCATGTGGTGTTTGAGGGCACCGAGTTCACTGTAATAATTATGTGCTATATTTAAATCATAAAATGATCATTTTCAGTACAGACCTGCCATGTACATTAACAAACAAGCATACATTGTAATGCAGTCGATTCAGTCGATGACTCAGGACTGAGCAATGCTATGAAATCCCATCATAGAATCTCAATTTGCGGTGGTCTGTGCCATTTTCTACAACTTACCACTCAGAACCTGCCTGCAGGATGGGAAATTGTACAGCGATTTGCATAATTCCTTCAGTGAATCGGACACTAAAACAAAGCAGACGCACGCACAAATAAACTGCACAGCAAGCACAATTTATTCATAATGTCTCCCCTGAGTTTCTGTACATAGTTACCATATACACATTTATGTATAAATAGTTTAGCAGATCTTATCTCCCGCTGTGGCACACAACTTGTGTTAATAATTCAGCCTCTTTTGCTGATGAAGACTGTCTCCTTGGAGTGAAGGGGCTCCAATCCATGTTGCTAAATGTCCACAAACCTGCAGCGTTTAGGTCCAACCTACTCCAACACCCCTACCTGGATGTTTCTAGCAGTGCCCAAGACCTTGATTAGCTGGTTCAGCTAGTTCAGGTGTGCTTAATTAGGTTTGGCACTAAACTGCAGATCTGTGGACTACATTGGGGATCCTTAAAACACACAGTTTGGGAGCTAAATTAGCAGTCAAATAAGTGAAGCAACAAAACTAAAACTCCACAGGTGCTAGTCTAAATTGCTGCTGACCTTTAACCACCATAACTAAACTAATGAGGTGATTTTTTTCATCAGGTTTGGAGACGCAAATGGTATTAATGCCACAGCACTAAAGCATACACATTTCTGTTGCAGGGCATCTGAGACTCATGAGTATTTTGAGCAGTTCATTTAATATACACACTTTAAAAATCCATTTGATATGGTATTTTATATATGTAAATGAATACCAGTTTAGTTATTTGGTTCCAGGTTCTCAAAGTAGTTGAGAATAATTGTAATGACAGTAAGTTATTGTGTTTCATGCTAAACTCCTTATAATTTCTCATAAGGGATATTTGTTGTATTTGTGTGCTTTGAGTAATAGTGCAGACTTTAACAACTCATTATCATTCGTCACTGTTAACATTTAAACTACATTTAGTAGTCTTCAAAATTCTAAATGGGATTATGAAATGACTACATTAGGTTACCCTGTAAGAAAGAAGGGCACAGATGACATCTATTTAATGTCAATTGTTTTGTTCCTAAATGATTCAATTTAGAGCAAATGTTTGCTTATATTTTTCTCATGTAAAAATGACAACAATATCTCGCAGATGTCTGCGCTAGAGTTATAGAGCAACAAGATCTCAATCTTTGCCAAAGTACACTCATAAATAAACATTCTTTACAGCTATGTCATTGAAGATTCATTTAGCTATAATTATTTGAATTAATGGTATGAACCATTTATTTATTTTGTTGTTATAGTCTAAAGAACCTTCAGTTGTAAAGAGTTTGTTGTGAAATGGATGTTACAGATCTGCAGATGTTAAAGTGTTTTTAAGGAACCATACAACCGAAAACAGTTCCTCTGTGGCATTGTAGGGCACCTTTTTAGGAGTGTACAATACTGTACATCAAGAGTATATATTATAGATTTAAACTCAATTTTAGCCAAATTATTTTAGCTATACGATGTACAATAATTTTATCATTAAGCAGTTTTGGAGAAAGATCTTTTATACGTAAATGAAACATTAAAATCAGACTTAAAAGATCTTTTGTGCTATGATAAAGCAATTCTGACAATAAATTTATCCTCTGGGACACCAACAAAATACATTTTAAAGGAAAGATCAGGCAGAAATGGCTCCTAGATACTATTTACAAGAGCATCCTGTTATACTTTACATACTTCACAGCAAAGTGATGTTTCTGAAAGATCTTGTGGTGGATCAGCAAATGTCTTCCAGCTTCTCATGAGACTCTCATTGGCAGAAGATGATGTACAACAGCAACATGCATATAATGTGCAAATGAGAAGGCAGATGCTGTGGGCATGAAAACAATGTTGATGAGCAAAACTAATTTCTTAATTTCAGTTAGTAGAGCAAACAAAATTAGGAATTAGCACCAGAGAAGTTATATGTCATGAATTAAAGATTCCACAGTCAATGAAACAATCAATGTTTAGTCTGCTTTAATGGTAATATGCATTTGCATAGCTTAGTTCTGTTTTTATTGGTTTAAACACAATGACATTGGGCAGTTGTGGCCTACTGGTTAGGTGTCAAACTTATAATCAGTAAGTTGCTGGTTCAATTCCTGCACCAGCGAGTGACAACTGAAGTGCCCTTGAGCAAGACACCCAACCCCCGATTGCTCCCTGGCTGCTGCAGGGATAGCTGCCCACTGTTCCACTCCTCGCAAAGAATGGGTTAAATGCAGAGGTCACATTTAAATACATTAAAGACAAATACATTTCACTCTACTTGTTTGTCCTCACAAGTAACTGATGTGCCAGTAAATCAGGCATCTGGTATCCATCTCGACAGAGCTGGGAGAACATTGGCAGGTGTGGTACAGACATATTGAATATTCTCAGAATGAGTCTTTTCCAGAATCAGTGCAGGTGGAAGTGTTGCCCTTGAGTTCCTAATGGGAGCCCACGCTTCTCCCATTCCTGCTCCACACAGACTTTAATTAACACTGAGCTTAGGAAGGGGAGGAGGGCAGGCGCCATCTCCTCATCTGATTTATTGCAGACCAGCCTGGACTTGACACAGTTATGGGGAAACTCAATGACCACTTCTTAACGGCAGTCAATCAGGTGGGTGGATTGGTACAACGTGTTCCACTGCATGAAATGATTGGCCAGGAAGAGTAATACAACAGAATCAAAATAATAAGAAAATGATTGTGCTCAAGAGTGGGAAAATTGCGTGAGAGTACACAGAAGAAGATTTTAACGCTAAAATGTGGTTTATTTATAGGTTAGGACATTAACATCTCAAATGGTTCTTCATTAAATTGTGAAAGTAAAACAGAAATAAACATAAATGCATAGAGACCATTAATATAGATAGGACAGCTCAAATAATTTGAGCTTAGAAAAAATATTAGAGTATTGGAGTTGCTATTAAAATTATTACATAACAATTTTCATGTGCTTTGCTGGATCAATAGCATTTTTAGGATATTATGTTCAAAAGATGAATTGTGAGCCTTTGTGTTAGATGAACAGTTTTTTGTGAACAATGTTATATTAACAGAAATCTCTATTAACTTTAAATTTTACTGTCTCCTGTTTGATGTTTTATTCAGCGTTACATTTCTTTTTTTGACTAGCAGTTAGTGACACATTTCATCAAGACAGATCCACACATAAGTGGGACGTTATGTCTGCATTTTCTCCTTCGCTTCATTTTCACAACCTTGTACTTAACAGTACGGACAGTCCCTTAAAAAAGAGCAAAATACAACAGACAAGAAAAGACACGGGTAAAGGGGGAATAATAAGACCTTTCTAAATATTTAAAAACCTCCACTAAATATTCTCTACTTTCCTTGGAAAACATTTGTCCAGCCAAGACTAAAATCTGCTGCTGTACTACAACCCTCAGATTTACAGAAGCAATCAACAGAAGATGTTTAGAAACACCTGTGCAACAAAATGTACCAATGTACATAAAAAATACAATACGGTGGGTGGTGTCTGAGAATTATGGGATTGTTAAGAAGACAAATGCAGTAATATGAGTTTGATGGTGTTGGGCAGAGAAACAAATGGCACAACTGGCAGATATTATGATTAAAAAACATTTGATAAATTACCTTTAATTGTGTTAAAGGTAATATCAGCGTTCAATACAACATTAAGGATCAACAAAGAACTATTAAAAACAAAAAAAGGATGGAGAATGATAATATAATGTTGTTTGTAAGTACTGGGTACACAGTAAATAAGTGCTGAAAAATCATGTGTAATATAATGCAATATGAAATATTTCTCTTTGACAGTAAATTAACTTAAGCTTCATAGTGTAGAATAAACACACACACACATTTAGCTGTTCCGGTGCTATAACCTACTGAGGCCTGCAGGGCCAGTATTTACTCAATGAACTCTGAGCCTAAAGCACTTTCAGTATATTAAGTTAAATTATCTGTGAAATTTGGTTGATTGGCAGTTCTGTTATATGGCTAAGTATAACTATGTTCCCATAATGACAGTCAATGCTAATTATATTTATTTCTCAATCTGTTCTCATTAGAGGTTCAGATCTATACATATGCTGAAAAATGTACAAAACCAATAAATACATGTTTTGACTAAAGCGTGTTGAGCATGCCTTACTCAAAAGTAAAATGCACCATTCATACTTTATGAACCATATTTGATAGATTTCTCCTTATCCTGCAATGACAACAAAGGCAGAGACCACAAGATGGCTCGTCCATAAAAAATAAATCTGTAGCTTTTTTTACAGTGGCTCTTTGATTATACTTATATTAATGAGGTGACATCAGGCCTTCAAAGTCTTTCTCATTCCTGTGGGGACCCGCCCAAGCTTCCATCAGTCCTGACTGTGTATGCGATGCCAGATCACTCAATCCCCTGTAAGAGTTTTTTCTTAGCTTTCCTCTCAACTTTTGCTATGTGTCTTTTATACTAGCGTTCCATTAGTAAAAAAGGCTGCTGTTAGCTAATTGATCAGGTATTGTTGATGACAGACCAACATCCTGAATTATTATGATGAAAAGTCCCTCAAAAAATAATAGAACTTAAAAAAGAATCATTTATTAAGTGTAACGTGACTTTGCGGTGTTTGTATTAAAGAGAGTCTGAGTCATAAAGTCACCATAAAGCAGATGTTCTCTGAGGTGATGCATATTTGAGTGAAACTACTTCTGGGTTGAGAAAAATAAATGCAGGATGGGACTTTCTTTCTTTCTTTGAGAACTGTTTTTTATTATTTGAAGTAAGAGGGATAGAAACTGCATGGCCATTAGACAGTCAGTATAGTCCCACCGTTTGGTTAATGGAGGGAAGGTTTATGTTTTTAATTAGATGTAAGTGTTGCAAATTTTATTGGTGCAGACATTTTGTGTATTTTATTTATAGTGTCCCATTACGTAATAAAGTTCTTTCCACACTTGTAGTCTTTACACCCACAAACATTTGGACCGAATACAGGAAAAACTTCATACAGTTACACAGATGGTCAAATGCAAAGACTTCATATATGGATACTTAGTGTGGACAGGAATGAAGTAATAATTGTCCATAGGAAAGTTATAAGAAGAACAAAGAATAGACATGTTATTAGTAAATGCTAAAAATATGACGCACACCTACAAAAGATATATTTATTGGTAAAGTAGATTTTATTTTACATTGATACAAGCACTGCTTTTAATACACTAGGTTGCTCATTTGTTTCTATGAGAAATATGTGAACTTGGTTTAATGTAATTTTAGTCTTTAATTAAAAACAAATAAGTTTGTGTATCCCTGGGGGGATACGTACCCCAGTTTGTTAGTCACTGTTGAGTCATACCAACATAATAAGTCATAAAAATGTCAAAAGAAAGGCCAAAGTTCCATAATACAGATTTAACAAATTAGTCTAACCAGAACTTTTAGACAAATACAGTATAACAGGAATTTAAATTAGTTCTGGTGTGACATTTAGCTTTAACGTAGCACTTAAGGGAACAGTTCAAATGAAATGAAAGTTCTGTCACCATTTACTCACCCTCAACTGAGGAACGCTGTCTTCCATACCAGCAGGTTTGATCAAGGACCTGTCAACCTGCCAAAAGGCACCATAAAAGCATACTAAGGGCATTTTAGCGGTCTATACAACTGCAACTTTGTGTGAGAAACAGACTGACTATAGAACAGATATCATTCGCTTCAGAATGATGCCTGACATTTGTGGTTACAATTCACTTTTATTTTTGTAAAGTAATAAAAGCCATATTGGTTTTGAAAGACATAGGGATTGGTACTTAATGACATTTTTGCTGCGTATTTCCCAAAACTAGCATAAAAGTGATAAAACAGCTTTAGGCAGTTCAACTAGAAGATACTAAATTATGAAAAAGTTCTCTCACTTCAGAAGTGCTTCAGTATGCGTCAATACTGTGAGCTGTCCTAGATGCTATAAATTGAAACAAACTTCATCTTAGTTTTTTTAAGACCTTAAGACCTGGATCTAAGGAGACGTTTGCTGAATCCTGCAGAGATGAATGCTGATGATATTTAATATATTACAGTATTATCATTATTGTTATGTAATTTGTGCAAAAAATAGGATGCTTTTAAAAGATAAGCTGTAATTATGAGAAAGACCATTGGGATAATGAAACAAAGGAACTAATGGATAAATTCATTTAGGTAAAAAAAACATGCTTAAAAACCTAAAGTTTTAGTTCAGCAGGTGTCAAGAATTGTTTTCACTCTGCAAAAGTTTCCCAGAGCAAAAATTAGATTCCGCTTTCTGTTCAGGAATGAGGTCATTATATTTATAGACGTTGTTGCTGGAAGTGAGCAACAGTTTTTCAAAGAGTCAGAATCTGCTCTCCAATTAAACAGCACTTAGAGAAACTTGTATAAATAGTGTTCATTATACATTTCTCCAGTTGTCAGGGCATGTACGTGTGCATATATCCTGTACAACAGTGAGGATATAGGCACAAGCAGAGGAAATGAAATCCATGGCTTAGATGTGGTGACTATATTTATTTATGACTTAATATGATCCCTGTGGCTCTCGTTATACCCCAAATCTTCTAGGTTGCTTTAGATTCTGTTTCCACTATTGTTTTATTTCTCAGTCAGACATTTCCTGTGAACAGTGGGAAGAGCCTTTTATCCATTCTCAGAGTGTCCATGCCCTCTCTTGCTCTCTCCTACCATCGCCCATCTTCTGTGCCCCTGTCAAACTGACAGGAGACCATCTCCTCTGCTCTTTTACTTTTCCTTCTCTAAACACACATTCTGTTGTATTGCCATTATATTGCTTACGGCTATGTGGTTTTTCTACTGTACACTGTAACAATTTTTGTCAGGTAATGTAAAAAGCTTGCAGTTGATTCATGTTAACAGCTTATATTTAGGTATTATTTAACAAACCCAAATCAACCTGACTACATTAAGTTATGCTTACGGTATATGTTTGTCTGCCTTTCTGACCAACTCTGCACTATTAAAAAATAATTACTTACTGTATCTTCTGTTCTTTGGCTCAAGCCTGTGTACTAATACTGCTTGTACTGTAAAGCTGGCTTTGTATTCTGTGTATATTGCTGACACTTTTAACTCATTGCTGATGTTCCTTATTTTCACAGTTCCTCTAGTTTTTTTAATATAGTGTCTGCTAAATGTATAAAATGTGTAAAAAAAACTAACTGTTAAAAGTGCTAACCTGCAATTGTTGTTTTGAAGAGCTATGTCTGCCTAATCTAACCTATTCAATAGTTTTCTTATTTATTTGTGGAAAATATTTCCACAAATATTTATTTGTGGAAAATTTATTTGTCTTTTGTTTTGTTCTTTCACACTATTATACATAATTCCCAGAACCATGTATCGACAGATATTATATGTTGTTTGTTATTTATTGTGTGTTTTAGGGTGTCGTACCGAGCGGGATGAATTTTGGTGCTGGTACAGGGCAGAGGTCGGACAGGTGGTAAATGTCTCATGTTCTGAAGTGTCTCAGTTCTTTGCAAAAAATGACGGTAAACCTCTGCTTTTCTTTATCTTTTGTTTGATTTTAAACAAGACTAAATCAAGTAAAAAAAATTTTAGATATGCACATTTTAGATATGCAAATCACATTTAAAAGTACCACATTAAGTCATTCTTTTTTGGTTGAATAATGTGACACACAGAGGCTAGTGGTCACATGATTCTGACACTGGTGGCCTTATAGCTTTTTACCTTTGCAAACGTTTTTACAAAACCATTAAGATTTTCTGTGTATACATCACCACATTTATATTCAACCATAACCACAAATCATAAGAACTCATCTTGTACAATATACCCTCCATACTAGATTGTACTGCTTTGTCTCTTTTGGGTCCACAACTATTGCAGACATAAAGGAAGCAACTGTTTAACAGTCTCTCCTGACACACCAGCCCAGGGCAATAAAAGTGACACGGCAAACACACACACAGAGGCATCAGGAGAACTTTGTATACTCCTAGATAGAGTTTCACAAAACCGGATATCATAAACACTGCTAATAGTTGCTAAGGGACACTGAGTGTATTTGTTTTTGTGGGTTGTATAGATATTACAGTTGTTCTTCAATGTCTTCAGTATGGGATCAAACAAATTGTGTGATGGATTGTAAGCACTGACTACAGGAAATTATTACAAATGTTTACAGAAGAAAAATCTTAAGATACTTGTGTTACTGAAACCCACCATCAGTTTTCTTTCAATAACAATTAGAAAGAAATAAAGTCTTTAAAATGGCATATTAAACAATTGTGATCACGTTTACAGTTAAGAGCTGTCTGGAATTAAGTGCTTGTTGTTCAAATACAAACAAGTGCTTTTAGTACAACCTAACAAGCACACAGTACAAGCTAGTGCAAATTTAACGCATGTTGGTATTTTTAAAGCAAGCACATTAAAGGTGTAGTTGAAATGAGTTTGTAACATAATGAGAGTTAATAGAAAATGATGAAAGAATTTAAATTTTGTATATCTTATCTCTTTAAAATCATAAACCAAGCATAACTACTGGGGGCTTTAGAGAAATCAAATGAGAGATAGTAAGGTTGCAGAGGCTAAAAAACACAACTGTGTTCCAAATCCTGCTGAACATGTGCCAAGGAAATAATGAAAAAATCAAAAAAGGCCAAAGCAACTATTATAGTAGGGACTGTTAACACTAGTTATTCTCTCCATTCTTCTCTCTTCTTCTCTCTAACACTAGTTAGTGCCCCCTAGGCCAATGCCTGACACCTCCACCACAGAAAGCATCAGTGGTCAGACCTTTACTGGTCCGTCTTCCTCTGCGGTGGCTTGAGGGAGCGAGGCTAGCATGATGAACTCTGCTTTATGCTAATGCTAGAAACAGCGGTTGGAAAGAACTCCCATTGGCAAGCTAGCACTAAACCACCCACTTAGCAGGCCTTCAGTCAAGATAAGTGTAGGTGAGAAGACCAGAGGTGATGGGTTAGCTGTAATGTTGAGTCTTGCAGAGTTTGAGTAACTGATTCATAGTACCGAATGAATGCATACAAAAGTATGAACACATTTTAGCTTTTCCCAATAGGTTCCTTGTGAAACATCTCATCCTCTATAGGGTTATACGATTTTAAATGGTTTTTGACACACAGTGCTACAGTGTGCCAGTGGTTTTTTATTTGCTGTATGCTAGTCTAATATAATGATAAGTAACAGTTACAATCAATAGGTAGTTTATTTCAGCTAAATGGGAGATCACATTAACACATTGCATCTCACACTTGAATTTATTAACCTGGGTAAACAAAACCTAGGTTATCTTGTTTTATTTTTTCATACACTTTCATATACTTTTCTCTGGTGAATTTAAAATTCAGCATTTCACACTCTTCCAACTTTGGATTAGCATTCATATATGAATATTCATGACATCAATAACATTGATTGGGTAAAACAAATGCATTAAGCTAAACTGTGTTTGAATAAATGTGCAAAAATTCAAGTGTCTTACAAACATCCTTGAGCCACACTACTGCCTGAATGTGATATGCAAGTTTCTGTGCTTCTCTGAGGGTGATGGAAATATTTTTTATGACAGCAAAACATTGTGGATGGATTTTCTTAAAGCTCATAGCTGAGCTCACAATTTCATTTCAGTAAATGTGAGAAGGTACTTGTACTGAGGGTAAAACGTGATGTTGTTATGACAACCAGATACATTGAAAAGAACTGTATGGTCACTCATGTTCTTATGTCTCATTTTTTTTATATGATCAATTACATAACTCTCATGTACAGTACACACAGAATCGTAGAATGGACTGTAACTCTATTTTATGAGTTTATGTGTCTGCTTTCGGCAGATGGGACCTGTTTCATACTGTATGCGACACAGCTGAAAAATCCAGTCAAAAGGTAGAAAGATACAGCAAAGTTTACGCAACTGCTGGCCAGTTTATTTTGCAAAGACAGAACAGCTGGTTCTCAGTCACGCTAATTGCTCCAATAAACCTTTTTCAGTGTCTTGCTGAAATGAGTAGAAAAGACGAGAGCATTTGTCTTCGTAGCACATGATGCATTCCCCTAAGCACAAACAGAGCCCTGCACAGTATGTCAGGTTTAAATGGATTTTAGAACACAGAGGACAGCATGTGCAGTCACAAGAGTCTGCTTGTGAATCTGTTGCTTATAGGGTTCAATGGTTCAAATATTTGTTTCTGTGCAGCAAATCTCATAGTCCTGTAACGTAGGGTTAAGTGCTTTGGTTAAAGCGTGATTCAAACACAGCTTTCTGTGTGTACCTGTTTAGACACAATTAATGATGCATCGTCATACTGTAGGTCATGCACAAAGGTACAATTATGTAGCATGTCAAATCTTCAAGTCTAATGTGAGCTGTATTAATATTCATATATTAATACATTGAAAATAAAATTTATTAATATATGAAAAAATAATATTAATTAATTGCATGCTGGTTTTAGATTCAAATTAGGGGAACAGTGTGTGTGTGTGTGTGTGTGTGTGTGTGTGTGTGTGTGTGTGCAACCCTTGTCTTTTTCTCACATAACACAGACAGATGGAGTAATGATTTGCTTCATTAAGCAGTGCTTATAATCTCAGAGAGAGTCATGATCTGACCCCATTTTTCATCTTCTTTAGTCCTTACCATCATCCCATATCAGCTACAAACAGATGCCTCATCACATAAATGGTCACCAAACCACAGACAGTAAAAAACACTGTTTAATTTACTTCTTAAGCTTCTTTTTAGGCAATGTTCTAACCTTATTTTTGCTGTGTGAATTTCAAATTTTCTATTATTTTCATATGCCACTCAGCTGAATTACTCTTTATGCATGTTACATGGAAAACCTCCACAGCTTATTTCAAAATATATGACACAACTAATATATCTGTATGACTGATTTCCATGAAAGGTTCACATACTTTTCTGATAGCCACATCTCCATAGGCTGTCCAAAACATCTCTTTATCTTGCTATATTCTTGTGATATAAACCCATACCCTGAGCAACAAACACTGAACCTTCAGTCTCATCTATCGGTCTCAATCTCAACACATCAGCAGACAAATAAAACATAATCCTTTTGCTGTAAAATGCCCCTGAGAAGAAAGACCATAGAATACAGCAGCAAAAACGCCTTGTCTCTGTTTTATTTAAATTATAAGCCACCAGGATCTGAAGTTGAGCATATTGCTGCAGTTATATAATTAATAAATGCATTTATTATTGCATTTATTTATTTTAAGTCAGGTGACATGGTGTGAAAAAAGTTTTTTTTTGACAAATTCTATACAGCTGTACTATTATGTCAACATAATAACAATCTGATACAAATTTGATAGTTTGTAATTCACTATATAGCTTATGCAATGTTCAAACTGATAATTATGTTCAATGTTATTTTTAATGCAGGTTACATACTCAGGAATTGCACCAAAGATGGTTGGACAGAAACCTACCCGTCCTATGAGATTGCCTGTGAGATTGTGGAGGATGTGGAGTCAGAGGCAGAGGTGAACGTTTAAATCCCTTCATCTCATCTTTATCATCATCTGCATATCTTCAGAAAAACCCACCCACTGTCAGTCCTTCTCTGCACTGTGTTTTGTACAACTGCTCTTTTGAGGTACAAAGGGGAAAGCAATAGGGAAATAAAAAACAAATCCTGTTGTAATACTTTGTAATACTTTTTGATTTAACTCAACTTTTTCATCAAACATAGACTTACTTTCTTCCAGTTTTCTTTTTTCATACATCACAAAATAAGATGAAGACAGTTAAAACAAAAATAACAGGCTTTTTTTATTTTTGAGTGAATTGTCCTTATAAGCCCAAAGTTTTGATCTTGTTATGTTTCCCACTTTATTACTCTCCGACAGGTTGTTAAGATCTTGAAATACCACTTCAGTTTTGTTAGGAATGGATTGGAGCAAATTATATACACACAACCACAAAAAAATTGTTTCCTCACTTCAAAGTGTAAATCCCTCCATCTGTCATATTATTATTGGCTTTTGTGGCAGCAGACCACCGTCAAACGATAATGAGAATACAGACAATACACTGAATCAGGAGAAAAGATGATATGATCAGATTCAGCACACATTTGCACAATCAAGGCTAATAGAGGAGCATGTTATCAATGTGAATAAACTAATTAACGGCAGTTGAATACGTCAGACAACAACATAATACTTTCTCCTGTGGGCTAAATTTAATCTCTGCCACTTAAACTCTCCAGTCATAATGACTTTCACCTGAGTCTGCATCAAGGGAAAGGACAATGAGGTTATAGATGATGCACCTGTTGAATAATTAGTTATATACGCTAAATTCCCAGAACACTGTGATCTGCTTTTAATGTTATGTGACGTTGATTATTTGCTGCACTTGAGGATGTGACACACATATTAACCTGATGCACACTTTTAACGTTGAGCTTAGTTGTTGTTGTTTTTCTCTGCTTACACCCTCTTGCCATAATTAATACAAAATAAGGTTTTTAATTAGTAAAGTTTATGATATTCTGAGTAATTTTGGGAAAAATTCTTGTTTTGTCCATAATTATATAAAATTACAAAATTATATAAAATTACAAAATTATATAAAATTACAAAATTGTATAAAATTCAAAATTATAGTCCCACCCCAAGATAGCACCATTTGTTTTTATGTCTTTGGATAGGCAAATTTTTATGTTTGGGTAGTTGGGGTCCTCAAACAAACAGATCAATGTTTTGATGGCTTCACAGGTCCACAGCGTTGACACCTTTGAGGAAAGCAGTTTACCAATGCTGGTTTCCAATTCTCCTTCTGTCCTTCAAAGTTTAACTCCAACCCTAATTAAACTACCATTTAAAATATTAAACTATTTAATATATTGTAGTGCTGTGTCTGAAATAGCCCCTATACACCTATAGTGCATTTTTAAGGGGACAGCCATTTTGTGGTGTATGAAAGAATTGTGGGCAATAGTGGGAATAATTCAATCCCATGATGCACCACAATAACAAGCAAATATCCGATGTGCATTCACAGCTAGACACTACCCATCCACAGTGTCACACCAAATTATTTCCTATGTCTTGCCCACAGCCCAACCAGCTAACAAATTTCCATTCACTCCTTCAAGTGCATTGCATTGTGCTGTAGTGAATAAGGGTATAGAGGCAATTTTGGACACAGCCCAGAATGACCTGAAAATTACAGCAGGTGTTTGATTAGTGTTGCAGCCAAACTCTGCAGGACAGTGACTCTCCTGGAGCAGGATTGGAAACCCCCGATTGTGCCCTAATTTTAATTTACATATGCAATTTTGATCCTTTGCGGTTCCTTAGCAAGATCCTTTTGAAGAATGTAATATGTGGGTTTCTATGTCTTTATGAATGAAAAACTTAATTTGATGTTCACAGTGGGATTGAGATGAATGTCACTTCTAGATGGCTGGACACCAGAATGCCCCACATATTGCAAAACATAAAAACAAAAATGATCTTTTAAGGCTTAAATAGCTTATTGTGAGACAAAAACTGTGTTCAAATACAAGTTGAAATGACTACAAAGGATCTGTTTTTTTTAATTCCCTCTGTTCCAGACCACATATTACTCTACTTTCAGGCAGGTGTACACTGCTGGCTATGCTACCTCTCTGGTTTCCCTTATCTCAGCCATCTTTGTGTTCACCGCCTTCAGGTACTACAGTGGTCTACTAATTGTTTAGTCAGATTAGATCATGTTGGATAAAATGTAACACAAACAATCACAAATTAGATTAGCTACAAGCCTGATGTCACTGTTGTGCAATTTCAGCGCCCTCATTATATGACAGTTTAAATTGATCAGAATCTGAAAGAACTTTGTTTGAGTGTTTGCACACACAACAAACTCTCATATAGCCAAATACATATATCCAAACCAACAACATCAAGACATATAAATACCATTAAAGGGTAAAGTTTAACAATATAAAGATGCTTTTTAGGTAAGAACATAATAAATATTTAACATTAGATTGTTGTTTAGGATATAGCAGACAAATGTTTTACAAACAATTGAGACATCATAAAAACAGAAATGTTATTGACACTGAAAAAATTAATCTGAATACAAAAACATGTCATGCTACACATGCCTGAATTTTTTAACAACCTTTAACAGCCTTTTATATTATTTTACTACAATTTGCTTATTTATTCAATTCAAAAACAGGAAGTTCCACTGCACCAGAAACTACATTCACATGAATCTGTTTGTGTCCTTCATCCTGAGAGCCAGCGCAATCTTCATCAAAGATGGAGTCCTCTTTGCTGATGAGAATCTGGACCACTGCTTCATGTCAACAGTGAGTCTTACCAGCTGCCTCATGCACAATTGATGCTATATAGACATCAATGCACAGCTCCCTCTCCTTAATGTCTTCATACTTCACAGGCTATGCTAATGTCACATACTATGTGAATTAAAATCAAAGTTTATAGACTAACAATTAGAATGCCTGCACTGATCTGTGGTACTTACATAGTTTGTTAATGTGTGTATAGTGTTTGGCTTGGCCAGAATGTAGCCCACAATATACATGCATGGACCATAGCTGTAATTTAAATAGAGCTTTTAATGTGCATGCTGTACATTTCTGACATCTGATTGGTGATAAAGGGATACTGGAGCCTTATTGTTTGGGGATGTATATAGGGCAAGTTTATATAGTTTATATAGGGAAACACTGTATACTGCATACTGCATGACACGTAATGTATGCTTCCCTGCCCCTGTCAGTATCAGAACAGCCAACTCACCGGCGCCTTAAGACACACTTTTCAAGATCTGCCTCCGCTAGAGCTCACAAACACTCTTTGAAGTATGAAAACCCACCTCTTACACAGCAGCCTCTTAAGAAGACTAACACTCCCCCACTTACCTGCATTGCAGTTGCATTTGTGCTGTCTTTTAATCAGAATGTTTGCCCTGTTGAAACATTAGCTTTGGTAAATGTTCTGGGTTCACTTTCTTAATCTTTCTTAATTTTATCAATAATTCTGTTAAAATAATAGTAAAATCATCAAACTATGGAAGAACACAAATGTAACAGAGAATAGGGACAAACAAAATTGTGAAATAAATCAAAATGCATTAGGTTTGGTATTAGATATTAGCATCTTTAAACCATCGTTTGCCTAAATAGGTAAAAATGTACTATTACCATCAACTTTTCAACTGCTTTGAGATATAATTCTTCTATGTTGAGCTCTTATTGGCTTCTTCCTTATTTGGTTCCATTCTACCCTTTAAAAACCCTTTTAGAACAGACAAGAACATACATGTTTATGAGTCAGAATGACTTCTAATAATCTGAATACTTTTCTCCTCAGACGTCGTGTAAGGCGGCAGTGGCTTTCTTTCAGTTCAGTATTCTGGCTAATTATTTTTGGCTGCTCGTGGAGGGCATGTATCTCCAGACTCTTCTGGCTCTTACTTTTGTCTCACAGAAGAAATATTTCTGGTGGTACATCCTCATTGGTTGGGGTAAGTGGGCACAAACCATGACTAAAATTCAGTAGCTTATTTTACTCAGTAATTTTCATTTGTATCAATGCTTCCACTTTCATTCATAAATTCCTTATTGAGGTTTCTTTAACTTTTCCTAAAGAGGTTTCACCTAATCGTTGAATGATTATTAAGTAGAAATAGAATATATAGTACAGTACACAGTGCCGGTATATACAAGGCATTAGTATAGCTAAAATATTCCTATCAGGTATGTAATTATTTTGTACTATTCGTTTGGTACTGGTGTTGAATTGCACAAAGTTACTCAACAAGTAACTTTGACAACTGTTAAACACATATACTGTAGACTACAGGTAGTGTGGTTGTACTATCTGTTACAACCTCCCTCTGTGTTATGTTACTTTAGTGACACCTATAGGCATCTAATGGTAGCTTTCCTAAAGGGATAGCTTTGTCCTTTTGGAAAACAAAAGAAGCTTTTCCAAGAAACGTCTCTGTGGTTGTGTCTATGTAATGGTAGTCACTGGGTGCCACTGTTGTTTGGTTACCAACGTACATAAAAATGTCCTATTGGTCCTATTATACAAACAAAAGGTCATTTAGCTCTGGAGTGGTACAATAGTGAGAAAATTATGAAATCAATTTTAATTTTGGCTAAACTATCCCTTTAAGATCACAAGTATTTTAAAAGAAAACACTGGATTTTATGAGAGATAATAGATTTTGTTTATGTGATACAGCTGCATGTTCTGTGCTTTAGGTCTTCCAATAATAATATTGACCATCTGGGTTCTTGCAAGGAATTTTTTTGACAACAGAGGGTAAGTACAGATTGATTTCAAAACTTCTAGACTTTAAACTACTTATGCATTATATGTGCTGATTGCATATATTTAATGAATATACAAGAGATAAAGATGTATAGAATGTTATGATTGATAAATCTGCTCAGCTGCATATTCCTTGAAAGACTGCTTATAAATTTTCATAAGACCATGTCAATTGTCATTGTTAAAGGTGCTGGGACGACACAGACATAGCTTACTTCTGGTGGATCATCAAAGGACCAATCACAGTGTCTCTCCTGGTATGTGTATTAAAATATTCATAATTCCAATTTGATCATTCTCAAATACTGAGTAAAATCTCTATATATGTAGAATGGGGTAAAAAAATCTAAGATCACATTCAAATGTACAATATGATTTAAACCTCAATATACAAAAGGGCTTATCTAAAAAAACTAAAAAATTACATTAAATTACATTATGATGAAAAGAATTATACAAAAGTTTTACTTAATGAAAGCTTTTTAATGCCTTTTTAAGTTACTGAAAAGCAGAAAACAATAAAAACAAATAGTATTTAAAAAGAAAAAAATTGATATATTTATAGAACATTGCAAACACCAATTGTCGTGATAATTACCATATCCAGTTATCATGAATCTGTGTTAATATGTATGTGTGGCCGTCATACAGTGGATCATTCTGGCTTTATCTGATCTAGATCAATTTCATCATCTTTATAAATGTGATCAGGATTCTTGTACAAAAGCTGAAGTCTCCAGGAGTGGGAGGCAATAATGATACCAGCCACTTCATGTAAGACATTGATCAATACTTATTGATAATAATACTTATTGTACTTATTGATCATAACATTAATCTTTGTTTTCTAAGCTCTAAGTTTATTAAATAATGTTTATAAACACACATACACTGCACACACAAAAAATCACACCTCCATAATGTACAGAAATTAAATTGCTTGTTGTTTTTTAATGTATTGTTGAACTATACTTGTATTTTTAGGAGACTGGCCAAATCCACTCTTTTTTTGATCCCTCTGTTTGGCATGCACTACATGGTGTTTGCTTTCCTGCCAGAGAACACAGGAGAGAACGCTCGCCACTTCCTTGAGCTCGGCCTGGGACCTTTTCAGGTGTTTATACCCCACTGTGTATGAACACCAAATATTATCACAGAATACTTACCCTCAATGATCTGAACTACAGGGGAAAATATCAACTGAAATGTTCCTTCCTTTTTAAAATCATAGTTAACCTCAGCTTCATATTTATTTACTGTACATGTGCTGTACTGTAAAAGTTTCAATTTTATATTTCTCTGTTAAATCTCAGGGTTTTGTTGTGGCTCTGTTGTACTGTTTTCTCAATGGAGAGGTAAGCCACATTTTTTATTATGTAAAACAGGAAATATATTTTGCTTTCTAGTAATGCAGGAGTTTGTTTGTGTTTCAGGTACAAGCAGAACTAAAAAAGAGACTGTGGAAGTGGCAGACGCAAAGTTATTTGAGATACAGTAAGAGAAGACGGACCCTGTTTGCTGAGAGCAGCACAGTTACACAGATCTCTGTTTTAGAGAAATCCAGCCCCAAGGAGCTGCCCTTCATCGAGCCTCAGAACAGTGTTTCCACTGTCTGAAAGAGAGCAACCTCCCTTTTTCTTTCCTTTTCTTTCTATCTTTCTTTCTTTCCTTCCTCTTCTCTCTCTGTCTCTCTCACTTCCATTACACTTTTTAACCAGAAGGCACAAGCCAAAAAAGTATTATACACTACAACTCGTAACATTCACATAATTTTTTGTTTAAATGTTGTGCAATATTTTGTTTAAATCTGTTCAGTTTCATGTAGATGTTACTACAGTACATATTTCTTTTGGTTACCTGAAACATTTTTACATTGTACTTTTTGCTAAGGATGCTAAAGGGAACCAATTATCAAAGATATTGATCTTCAACCATCAAACATATTGATCCTTGTTCTACACTGACAAGTTTTTAACCTAATATACTGATAAAATTACCAACCATTCATACATAATGCCAAAGCACAAAATCTTAATGCTCTGTTTCCCCTCATCTTAAGGTGGATAATTAACTAGCACTGACTACTTCCATTGCCAAATTAAATCAATTTCTATCTTTAGCAACTGGCAATTACCGATGAACTATGTTCTATAATTTATATTTATTACATAGTTTGTCATTTGAAATTTGCTGTCAACACTGTTTTGCTTTAAAGCCAAGATATTAAGTTTGTATGACTTGCATGGATGTATGAATCTGAACACAGCTAATTGCCTTACAGAAAACCAAGACCTCACTCTGGATTCTCCATAAATAATATCAAAAAACATATTTTCATATTCATAAAGACATATTTTTATTTTTTAAATTGTTTCAATGCAATATATTGCACTGTGCACTGGCCCTGTAAAAAGGATAAATCTGCTACAGGGCACACAAAGTTTTTTTCTTGAATGTTCGGTATTTTCAAGATATTGTATTCATTATAAATCAAATTTAGATGAGTTACAGTATAAATATTTTAATAAAACACAAAGAGTGTTAATTTAAAACACTTAATTATTCTTCTTGAACCCTTACAAATTTATTGCGAATAATGAAGATCATTAATTGTAATGAATTTAATAATAATAGTAATGAATCATTGTGTTTTGAAAATGGCCTGTTTAAGAATCCTTTGCAGTGCACATATCTGGAGCACTACACTGTAAAGTTTCTTGCTTGGTAGAAAAGTATGTGGTTTTAACTCTTTTATTGTTCATTTATTTGTAAATATACTTGCTGAATGTATTAGACTCTGCTTGATGTCTGCCTACAACATATTTGTGCTGTTAGTTGGTAGTTCAGTAATACATTTTTCTTTAAGACTGATCAGTGGTGTCGCTACATTGTGGTTTTTACTATTAGTATTAAAAACGTTTCATTGATATAATTTCCTTAAGGCCCGTTCACACCAGGAAGAACGATAACTGTAAAGGTTTAGGTCATAGCGGAGTCCATACAGCAGCTATATGATACAAAAAACAATATTGTTGAAATCTCTCAGAGCAATATTTCAGGTGAGGAATAATAAAACACACAGCCAGTCAGAATCCATCTGAATTTAAGGGGCTGGCCTATTGTTAAAGGTAGACTGTTGGCTATCATTCAGTCAGTCACACATCAGTCAATAAATCCCCCCAAATCCTTCAAAGTTTAAGATTTCTCTTGGTTTCCTTGTGAAACGTGAAACATCAGAGGCTGATTTGCACCGCAAGCATAATAAACATACCGTTATCGCCTATGGTATAAACATGCGTTTAGGTGTTGGTTCCGTTCATTCAAGTGAACTTCATTGGTAAGTCAAGCAGGATTTATTCTAATAAGCTGTTGGATGACAGGGTTGAAGCACAAAGTTTATGTGAGTAAATTGTATTTGAGGTGTTGGTCGTGTATTGTAAATGCAGTTATTTAACTGTAAGGTTTAGATGCTACACATTTAACTTCCTTCGTTTGTTGTCAATGTGAGTTTGTGCATTACATGCACTTGTACGAGTCTTATGAAGTGTGTGTATTGGTGTTTTGTGCTTATTGAGTGCTTGCAGTTGTGTTGGGTTAGGAAAACGTTTGTCCGTGCCCCACCAGATCAAACAGTACTGCCATATATTTTCATTGATAATTGTTATTTGATCTTATTCATTTTTCAGTCGTACACTTTGCATCTGGCTGTAACATTTGAAGACTTAGGACGTACATAATACTGAATAGGATGTATAAATATAGGCTGTATAAAGTTTGTTTCTTTGTGCTTTGGTTTTAATTTGAATATTATTTTAACATAACTGCTGTTAAAATGTTCATAATTGTAGAAAACCCCAGCTGTTGTTCAACCATTGTTTCCAGTACTGATGTTATATGTTAAGAGTGGAGGGAAAAGATTTAAAGGACCACGAGTTTGCAAAATCACGAGACTGTGAACCCAGAATACCCTGTTAACTAACTGCTCTGATTTCAGCCTATGCTAAAATGTATTTATTGTCTTTTTGTTTTAAATACTGTATTCTGTGTTGTCGTTCTTTCAACCTGTGAAATTTTTTATTATCCAGATAACAGCCTCTGTTATCTGACTGTAAGAGTTGTTGCTACATTCACCGACCTGCCTTAAGATAATCAGTTGTCAAATGTTTATTGGTTTTGTTGAATCTTGGATGTATGAAGTAAATGTCTTGTGCTTTGTGACAAATGTTTTATGTGCTTTGTGATGTAGCTATTGAGGCATGTGTTGACAATGTAAATTCTCATAAATTCTGATAATGGCAGTTTGATGCCCTCTAAAGGATATTATGTAAACTGCATAGTTTTTTAGACAGGTGCCCTTGTTACAGTTTTCCTAATAATATCAACTTCATATTGTGTATTAATTTACTTGCATAATACACTCGTGTTAAATAAGAGAGAAAGTAAAATGACCCTCACATGTGTTTTTATGGGGGAATTTTTATTATTAGACAGTTTCAACTTGTCACTTGTCAAAAAACATTTGAATGTGTCAAAACCAAAATTCCATAATGTACAAAAGTATTTACTATACATAAATCAAACAAAAAGGCAACAATACATCATACAGTATGAAAGGTGTACAAAGGGAAAAAAAACTTCACAAACGCAAAAGCAAGGTTAGCTGCGTTGTGCTAGAACGTTGTCTAAACATTTAAATTACTTTTCTTCCATTTAAAGTCCTCTAAACTGAAAGAATACTATACTAAATACCATATTCTCACTATTCTGTGACTGTGCTGGAGTTTAAAATGAGACAAAACACTCACAGTTTGACACTATTATATTCCCAGTAAATTTTCATTAAAGCAAAGTTGTGTATATATTACATCTAAATTCATAGTTTATTCTGTTTTTGATTAGATATTTACATACATTTTAAATTTACAAGAAACCAAACATTAATCAAATGCATTTTCTGTGTTTTAAATTTAAGACACACAATTTCAACTTCCTGCCCATGTAATGTTAACAGAGTTTAGCTAACAGATTAGCATGTATTTATTTACATTCTAAGGCCAATCACAATGATTCTCACTTGTTTAGTGGCCAACACACTGACATGTAAAAGCACAATTCTTAATGTTTATTGTTGTAAGAGGTATAAAATGAGCAGGTAGAATTTCTGGCTCTGGGTGAGGGCTGGGTAGGGTTCTGTCTAAATGCAGTATGGATGGGAATCTGTGCTAATCCTGCAAACCCAGTTCTTTGAATGAGGAATTCTGTATTTAAGAGATCATACAGTACTTGTGTTTAGGAGCTGTTTGTTATTAGCATTTTAAACCCTTGAAACAGAAAGCATTACAATAATTAATGGGAGGTACACTGATGTCTATTAAATTAGTGATGTTGTGTTTTCCGGAAATGCACATGCATATGGCCCTATGGGTAAGATTAAAGATCTCGAGATTAGAGATCTAGAAAGCTGTATATTGTCTTGAAACAACAATATTGCTGCACATAAATATGATAATATAAGCCGCCCAATATCCTTTAACACCCACAAATCACAGAAAGTCATGCGTCACTATAAAAGAATATAGGCAGCGATTCTGAGAAACTTTACATTTAAACATTATTACCAAAAAAATTTGACAACATGTGAAACAGGCACAGATGCATATTATTTAGTTTCGTGTTGCTTTATCTTCACATTTACACTAAAAAGCATTGCTATCACTAAAAAGCATAAGTATCGCTACAGCATCTTTACTGTACCATGACCACACTGAGCAGAGTGTAACAACACATTGATGTAAATATAAATGGTATTTTTTTTACAATTATTAATAAATTGTTAGGTTATTATAATTTATTGCATGTGTTGGACTAAAGTAGTTCTGCATCCTGGAAAATTGAATGGTATGTAAGGCTAAAATTTACCCTATGAATTTTTATTAATAATTGTTAATTGTTCATTTAATTATTAATATCTTTAAGGCTAATCATTCTGCATGAGATGTAATGTGTCATGAAATAAAGAATTAAGAATTTTCTATATTACAGTTTCATTTTACACCCAAATAAATATTGATTACATAAAACATCTGTTTTATATTTCCGACCTATATCTTTTTGCAGTCATCGTTTGGAAAACAAGGCATTTATTTAGTGATAGATCCAAATAAACATTATAAACGCAATGCTGTTTAAAGAGTTTAAATGTAAAGAGTTTGATAAATAAATCCAGGAGAAAGACAGGCCATATCTCAATGATCATTGAAACATAATAGTTTGAAAGTCTAATGAAACCTATTCAGATAAAGCAATTGGAATTGGTTCATATTATCAGATTATATAGAAAAGCAATTGACATTTATTTGTAGTATTATTGACACAAACAGAATGTCTGTTGATTTGTTGACTCTGAAGGACTTCTATGTTTTATGTTGCTATTTAACTTTTGTAAATTAAACAGTAGTTTCCTTTTGCAGAAAAGGCACTTTGAAGTTTGTTTTAGTTTATATGCAGTGACATCAATGACTTTAACTCTTTGCAAACTAGTCCAGTAAAACATCCTATATATCTTTCACTTTGGAATTTTAAAAGTGCTCTGTTTGTTCATTGTTTAATGCTAAAATACTATAAATACTTTAATAACTTTTAAGGTACAAAATGAGCAAAATATCAAACTTCACAAAATTAGTCAGAAAATGATTTGTTTTTACAAAAAATCATAATGTAAAATCATAAAATTTAGTTGAATTATTTATGGGTGACTTTTTGTAAAGATTCATAATTCTTTGCTGTAAATTCACTGTACTAGAGCTACAGTAATAATCACTCTACAAGTGTGTTTACGTGTGTGTGTGTGTGTGTGTGTATGTGTGTGTGTGCACATGTAGGTGTGTGTGTTGGGGCATATGACTCATTTTGCCCAGTTATTTTGTTTTGTTGCATTGTTGTATTTTAATATTGTATTTGACATTTTCTGTAATAGCGGCTGTTTAAAAAAAATAGAAGCACATTTACTTCAACCAACATTTAAAATACAAGGGAATCCACTCAAAACAAGTGGAGTTACTCATGAGGTTTCTAATATTAGCTTTGCTTATTGAGTTCCACATGAGAAAAGTCAAATCTAATCATCCAGAGTAGAACAAAAGTCTCTTTTTTTGACAAATCTTCAGTTCTCCTACTGAAATGCACATATTGAGGTTTAAGCTTCACTTTAAGGCTGTGAATTATAAAGCCCAGAGGTTTTTAGTCCTTCTATTAGAATGCTGAAAATAAGTCACAAGACAGTGTAGGGGATTCAAAAATCCATTCAAATATATGGAGTTGCCCACAGTCTCTCATTCTTTAATTACAATATTTGATTATTATAATATTTACAAGTCCCAACACTTGTTTAAGATTCTGGATTCTGCAACCGATTAAGCTCATTGGTTATTC
The DNA here is from genome assembly GCA_036877545.1 of Yasuhikotakia modesta. Lineage (NCBI taxonomy): Eukaryota > Metazoa > Chordata > Actinopteri > Cypriniformes > Botiidae > Yasuhikotakia > Yasuhikotakia modesta. Next base: position 25,763 of record JBAJNP010000127.1, on the reverse strand, counting down.
CCTACTTAGAAACATCATGTTTCTCATGTGCCTTTACTGCAGTACCAGCTGTAACACAATGTTGTCATCGTTCCCAACTGCATCTTCATATATCAAGTCATGTTACGTCTGATGCCTTCTGTACAAAAATATCCACTTTGTTCTTCCTTAGTTGATTATCAGTTTCTGGGTTAAAATGCTGGATTTAAATATATTTTTTTATTTTTCCCTATTGTACACAGCCAGTGGTTTGTGATTTAGAGCTTATCAGTTTTAATCAAGTCCACATCATAAGTCTCCATTGCTACACAATAGACCAGTGATTGTGAGCCCCTCTACTTTCCATATGAACGGTCTGCAGATACAGCAGACGTCAGTTTTAACTGACACATTACAGACCTCAAAAGAAGGCGGGACTTGGATGTTGATGTGTATTATTATGCAGATCTAGCTTTGAGGAGGAGTTTCGTGTTCAGGCTTCTGAAGGGGGCGTGGTCTTCTGGGCCCTCATGTGGCTGGTGTTTCAGCCTGTAAGCTGGACATGCGGATCTGTGAGCTGCTTTTGCTGAGGATGGACAGCTGGGTGCCTCCATTTACACCACTGCTGGCCAGAGACGGGTGCCTGTGCTTCATGTCCACAGCAAAGTATCGGTTCACCGTCCAGCTGCGCCACTTCCTTTTGATTTCTGACTGCACCTTAGGGGAGAAACTTCAGATGGTTATTAACCTGATTGGTTCTTACAGAAGATCTTGTTGCAGACTGGACATGAGAAATCTATATTTTGTATACATCTGATTAATAATTTACACCACAGGCCAGTGTAACCAGCACTGCATTCAAATATCTAAACATCCATTTTTATATACATTTAGCCTTTAGTTTTTGTATTTTTAGATTAGAAATTTTGACTGAAATTAAAAATTTTTGACTGAAATTAGAAATTTTGACTGACATTGAGATTATAGACGCTGGAAATTTTGTATTAATTCAGGAAAAAAAAATCGTTTTGTAAAGGAACACTTACCTCTCCATTGAGAAAGCAGTAAAGAACAGCTACTACAAAACCCTAAAGAGATCAGAGAACGTTGGAAAAATTATAACATAACATCCTTGAGAAGTCCTGTAATATTTAGCCATGCAAACTTATTTCAGAAAAAATAATTGTTAAACCAAGTGTTAGTAAAAGACTTCTGCGATGTAGTGTGATTTTCACCTTAAATCACCATAAATATATTTATGGTGTATGTGTCAGAAATTTAATGTTTTCTTAAAGGGAAGACTTATACCTGAAATGAGCCTAGACCAAGTTCAAACACAAGCCTTTCTCTCTTGCTGACATCTTCTGGTGTGAAAGCAAACACAGTGTAGTGGATTCCAAACAGAGGAATGAGGAGAAGTGTGGATCTGGCCAGACGCCTGTCAATCACACAATAAACAGTGATGTCATAATGAAGCTCCGCCTCTAAATATATATTCACTCTACGATTACAATATGTATAAAATCACTTTATATTACGATATTTGTTATAAGACTTACAGATAAATGCTGGACTCATTCCCTCCAACATCTGGAGACTGCAGTTTCTGCACCAGGATTATTATGATGCCAATGAAGAGTATAAAATTAATCTGCGTGTAGATTAATTTAAAAAAATCGTAGTTAAATTAGTCAAAGTCAAAACACGGATGTTTGTCAGTGTGTTTAATGGTATGTTTTAACCTGCTGGGTGTGGAACTTACCATAATGGATGCGAGAACGGGACCTTTGATAACCCACCAGATGGCAGCATTGTCATTAATGTCCCAACACCTGCAGACAAAGTCGTGTGAATCTGACCTGTTATACATTCTGTTTGCATACTAAGATATTATGAATTTTACCCAATGTTATCATAGTGAGCTCTAAGGACAGCCCAGATTGCCACACATATTGTAGGAGTACCTAAATGAGGATAAACCATATCATTTATTTCAGTTACAAAATGTCTAATACTGTGTATGTGCATGAGTGTCTATATGTGTAAGTATATGTGTTAAATGTCGTCTCACCCCATCCGATGATGGTGTACCAGTAGAAATATCTTTTTTCAGGAAAGAATGTCTCAACAAGCAGAGTAAAGAGATAAAGCCCTTCGATAAACAGCCAAAAGTAGTTTGACAAAACACAGTAATGGAAAAATACCACCACTGCCTTGCATTCCACCTGCAGAAAAACCAACAAACGTTCATTTTCACAGTCTTAAGCTTAACAAAATGGTTTCCCCTCTAAACAATATCACGCCCAATAAACACTTACAGGAAATCACTGTGTTATACAGAGTAACATTCAAAGCACATTTATCTTGTTGGCTAAGCCAAAAGCAAGTGTGAGACTACAGAGACCTCATTATCTGAAGCAAATTAAAGCACATAACAGAAACACAAATGTGTCATTCTGAAAGTAATAGTAATGACATGGGCAAATCTGAATGTTAATGGGGTGTGTGTGTGTGTGTGTGTGTGTGTGAGTGACTCACAGTGTGTATAAAGCAATGGTTGCTGTCCTCCTCTGCATATAAAATACCGTCTTTAATAAAGACTGAGATTGCCCGCAGGATGAAGGACACAAACAGGTTCATGTGAATGAAGTTCCTGGTGCAATGTAGCTTCCTGGAAAAGTCCAAATATAAAACCGAATATAGGTGAAATGTAGCATCATCCTGTGTATGAATACATACCTGTAGTATAGATATCATAACGTTTATTTCTAGTTTCTTTTTAACCATCTTACCATCAACCATCATCTTACCTTTTAAAAGACAAATATATTTATGTTTTGTTGTCTAGGCTTGTTTCTTGCTCAAACAATAGTTCACCCAAAAATAAACATGTATTTTTATTTTACCATTTATTTACCATTTTAGACTTTTTAGAACAGCATGCAGTTTTGTATACATGTGTATAAAATGGATAATTTGTATTTTGGGTTAACTATAATGGGTTTATAATGATGAACTGAACTCAATGCTAGCAGGCTAATCTAGGTTGACCTCTCACCTGAACCAGCAGAGAATGACCATGGCAGTGGTGAGGGACACCAGTGAGGTGCTATAGCCCACAGTATACAGAGCCTTTACTGACACATAGTACATGTCCTGCTCAACAAAGAGAGGGAATACAGATCACTGTCAGGTAAATGATTCAAATCCTTCAAAAATGTGTTATTATAAATGTTGAAAATACTTACTGGGCTTGTTCCATTGTCATTAAATGGGCAGACATCAACATAGTGAGGAAACATGTCCGACCAGCCGTATTCTGTGCAGTTACGACTCACCTTTCCAAAGTCTATAACAAAAATGTAGGAAAAAATCAATACTGTTCTAAATGTTCAAAATTCTAAAGCATAAAAACGTTTTTTAATTCCTTTGCACTAATACCTGTATGCCATTGTTAAGGAGTGATTTTTAGGACACTGGTATATGGTTACTGTGGTGTTTAATGTTGTGGTCACTATGGTGTATGTGATTGAGGCATTAAATTGTTACTTGCTGGCTAAAGTCAAAAGGCCCAACTTCATGTCTCAAGTTTATGTTAGAAAACTGTATTGACTGTGAATCGCATCCAATTTCTAATATCAAGGGATATTCTTGCAATGAGGCCTTGGGCTTTGGATATAGTCTTCATTTTATAACCCACCAGACAAAATGATGTTGGCATGTCTGATGTCTTAGAAAAGTTTCAGCAGGTCTTTTTTTAATAAGCTACATGAATTAAGGTGCAATTTAAATAATCTGACCTTAAAGATGTGCCCCAGTGATAATGATTAATGCCTTAGCAAGCTCTACTAACATGTACTCACCATCACTTTCTTCACTCATGACTTCAAATAACTCAGGACAGGGCATCCAGACCACCTGACCAAGTTTGGCAGGCTGCCAGCAGGTGAGGTTATCCCACATCCATCGACAGACTGAGATAATAAACATAAATATATGCTGTAATTCTCACAACATTCAATTTCTGCTTGTATACATTGTATTACAGTTTACTGTAAATGATGGATGGAGTTTTGTGTGTTAATATATCTGCTGTCATATAGCTATACTAGTAGCCAGACCTTCAGTAAATGAACGCATCACTGGCTGTGACTGGATGTGACCCAGAATTGTTCTGGGTTTAGTATTTCAACCTTACAGTTTTGTGGTGTCCATTTTTGGTGGCAGTTCTGTGATTGTGTGAACCAGTTTTTATTGGGGTATTTACGGCACCTGAGAATTGAACAGCCTAATTTAAGATATATTTAGGTGTGCTACTTGACAGCCATTCTTATGATATAGTGAAAATCAGTGCAAATGACAAGCAACAGAAATAGTGCTCCCTGTGATCTCATTAGAAAATAGACTGGAGGAACTCAATAAAAACAATGCCACAGCATTTTAGCATATATACAATAAAGATCTCTGTATTTAAAGTCAGAGTAAATGGATTGATAGAAATGCTTTTAATAAGTGTTTATATATATGGTAAATACAGTATACACATTAATTATACAGCACAATCTTTTTGACCATACCATGGTTTCAGTCTATTCTCCCCAACACGTTTTTCCATTAAATATAAGCATTACTTTAAATCTCCTTGGCTATAAATAAGCAATTTATGAGCAATAAAATCTCTATGTGCTGCAATTATGTATCGGCTCATTCATCCCTTTATCTGTTTTCATTTTTGCCTTGCCCTTCAATAAATCCCCCTTGTCATGCTTTCAGGAGGAAAGAGATTGTCACCCTGAACTGATCATGTGATGTTAAAAGGATTAAAAGCTGAGAGACAAACGGAAACGAGAGAAAGTTACAGATGCAGCACAACATATGTCTGCAGTGTTTTTTTTCTGTTCTGTTCACACAATTCTTAGTGCTTTAATGCTATTCTGGTTTTACAAAACAACAGAGCTAACAATTTATCAACCCATTTTACAGTTTGTTTATTAGCATTCCTTAGCATTAAAGTTTTTTAGCGTTCTTTTTGCATTCTTGTGAATAAGTTCATGTACAGGAATTCAATACAGAATGACCTAATAAATTGACAAAGTGAACAGTCCAAATTATGTACATAAATTTAAATGACAGGGTTGATATTTTGTTCATGGTGGTCTGTGTAATTGTTGCACATCTGTAATAACAAAAGGCCATTGAATATCATCATTTTAGAGTTTTTTTCAATTTTTTTTCCACAAAAGAAACACTGGAACGTTAAAGGTTTAATTTTCTATTACAAAGCCACCTTCAAAGTTGATACATAAATTAAATATTAGTAAGATCTCTAATAATTTTTGAGCTTTGAAAGAGCAACATCTAAGGAATGAAAATGGTAATTTGCATATCAGTCTTAGGCTGTGTTTGGCACCGCCCACACAGAGAACAGCATAAACTGTGTTTTAATCCAAACTGCAGCTGAAAGATTTATACAAACAACTACAGCATACTGTATTTACAGATAAACTAATTAATTGTATAAATGGACACTATATCCACAGAATCAGAGTAAACACAAAGGGCCAAACAAATAGTCAGATTCCATGGGGATTCATGGAGAACTGGGAAACATTCTCTTCCTGGAATACATTGCAACACTCAAGAAAAATGACAGATTAAGATTTCTCTCCTGAGAGCAGCTTTAATTACTTGTGTAAATTGGACACAGATGCATGATTAGATAAAAGGCAGGGCTTTTCGTCTAGAGCTGTAGTCTAGAGCTTTCCAGATACAGAGTATGTAACTCTTTTCTAGTGTGTTGGATAATCTCCAGCAGAATTATTAGGTCTGACTTATGAATTATGACTAGTTATGTAATAAATAAATGAGCCAAAGAGCCAATGATCCAATCAATGCTTGTTTTGTAAGACCAAAAATAGGTCTAAATAAATTAGGCAGAATAATAGGATAAAGATGAGGATGAGGATGCCTCTGTAGCCCACACAAACCGCACTCAGTGTTCTACAGTCTTGTATTGTGTGCCTGCTGGGTTTATTTGCTTTTGCAAAGGCAAAGTGGGGCACTTTTTAAAGCTGCTGTGATGGATTGTGAACATTAATCATCATTGCATTATGAGCTTTCTTGAACCATGACTGCAGCTATAGATATAGAACAAAGCCTATGTTTGAAGATACCACAGCCTATGGTTTTCAGTATATATTCAGTATATGGATTAATTAAAAAAGCAGTACCTAGTTATTTAAAGGGTTATAATTAATAAACTTCAAATTATACTACAGATTGTTGTCACACGGGAAGTATGAGGCATCACAACAACGATAAAGGCAGAGAGTAAATTTTTTTGGGGATGACAAATTTAGCACGATTTTACACTGTTCACATACATCAACAAACACATTAGAATCGCACACATTCAGTTTCTCTTCTCATATGAGTGTGCAGTATCTAGTATCATGTTAATTTATCCCCTATGGGCAGTTATTTGTCAAATCAATCTGTCATCAATTCATTACAGGCTGTGATTGTGACTGTCCAAAGGATTATGGTCAATGCCACATGCAAACGGCATTTGAAGGCATCAGCATCAAAGCAGATGAGCTCCGATGATGTGTCTCCCACTTCCTGTTAACATCACAGTGTGTTGAGTTTTCCAGCTTTAGTCTGACAGCAGACTTTATTTCCGTTGCTCATTTTAAATCCAGAATGTAAATTAAACTCTTCTTCCTCACTCATACGTGACATGCTTATTTGAAATATTTCATGATATCTGCAAATATCAGCATAACGGCTTATTAAATGAACAGTTTCCTGTAAGCTTTCTGTAGCTCCAATTTGCAGCTTAACGCTAATAGCTTTGCACTGCATAGCAAAAGAGAAACACACATTTGTCACTCTAAAATTATAAGTGAGAAATTGTGACATGCAGGGGCCTATAAGGACCACTCACACACTATCTGAATAAACAGTACCTTAAATCTCTTTGCTTTAATACAAAGCAATTATACTACAGACTATTATCAACATACTATCACACCCTAACCTTACTCAAAACATTTTTAGAATAAAAAAAATTCTTTATGAATATTTTCCTTAAGGACATAGTTAAAAGTCCCCAAATGTTTTTTTGGCACAATTTTTGCCCCACCTTACAAATAAGGGCACCATTTAAAGAGACTTTCTTGAGTCCCCATAATTACAGTGTTTAGAACAACACTTCTAATTGTCTCCCATCACCCATGGGCGCTGTAGACATGCACACTACACATGCAGTTCTTACCTAATTCAGGTTCATCATTAGGATCATCCATTGCCATTCTTTCATTGCATTTCTCCTTCTCTAACTGAATGACACAGTCTGGATGCATACAGTAGATCTGAAAGGTGTATAACACACAGTACAATGTCAGAATCCCACCTAAGGGCTTTATGTTTATATAACATTTTACAGTAATAACAATATAAAGAAACCGCAGTAATAATGTGGCATCAGCCAACAGTTTGTATGTCTTACTTATTGTGCTTGAGGCTGTAAGCCACCTATGGAGTTACCATGCTAATTAACTTCATTTATTTATACTAATTTTGCTAATTTGTCACATTTAACAATACAGCCAGCATGATACATGATTGTATCAACTATTATAACTGGTTGGCCTAATACAACAATGTGAACTATTTATATGCATAGATTTTCTGGAACTGTACATACTAAATATACCATATTATTTACTTTAGCCTCATGTTTAGCACATAATTACAGTAGTAAAGCTGCTAATTGGGCCTTATGGAGAAGATATGGAACATTTGAATCTTTAATAGCCCCAGTGTTATTCAAAACCATGGAATGCCCATTTACATGATAATTTTTGTCTGGCACTTGCTCACTTGGCCTTGTCAAATGAATAGATAAAGCTTAAGCAGTTCTGACAGTGTCAGGGCATAGTTTGATGAGCTCATCACTGGCTTATCGCCCTGGATCAAAATCAGAGTAGTCAGCCGTAAGTACGATGCAATTCCACAGTATTAAACCTCAATTATATCATAAAAGGGTTGTGGCTGAAAAACCTAAAATGCATTAAATAAATATGAGATAAGACGGGGCCGTGTCATGGATGTCTTTATATATATTTTTGTATTATTTTGCCAGTGCTGGCTCAACCAATAAATAATGTAACTTGTAACACAGTTTAAAGAATTTTTTATATTTTGTCAAAAGGGAGTTTGTATAGAACAATTGCACCTTTTTTGATTCACTGAAGAAATGTCAAGTGACTTTTAAGCACCATGAGGGTGGGTAGATTTTGCAAATTTGCAACACATTTGACAGACTCTTTAGAAAAATGTGCTTTTAAGATATCCTGTAATAATATAAATAGAAATGCTATACTGTTTTTTTCTATACCTTTGACATACTTTAAATTCCTATGCTCTATTTCTTCTGAGACAGCATTGACAGTTATGCCTTACACAGTTGCAACAAATAAAATGTTTTTACAACCAGGAATTTTATCTATTCACAGTTATTGGCTCAGTTAGACAGTAAGTGTATTTGGCACATGCAAGATACATTTTATAGGCTATTGTTTCACATTACATGAGAAAACATTACAGGCCAAACCAAAATGCCTGTAATGACCCAGGGCCCAGATATATTGAAAAACTATTAACACTGTAGGGACCTCTGGTGTTGTCATAGTGAGAAAAAAATGACTGATTATAATAATTATTGTTTTTACATATTTATAATTTTCATACACTACCCAGTCTTTCTATATGTTTACAGTGATATTGTAGCATGTCTTGTGAAAAGTCCCTAAGCTTGAACATTTGCCCACGCTAACCTACCCTAGGGGGTCTGCAATACACAATGAATCTCACCTAACAGAGCATTAAATAAAGTTTTGGACTATAATAAACTAATCACCTATGAAAGCACTGCTGATGCTGCTGATTTGAGGCCCCTGCGGATGTGCTCTGACATTGCAGTTAGTGTGATAATTGGTCTCAGAGCTCTGCGCTCCTTGTGTGTTGCCTCAAAAACACGAGCAAAATTTAATAAACATGAGTGCTGCATTAATATTCATAGACGCTCTGTCAGCTCTGTGATGCGGACTGGGTGAGGGTTGAAAACTGATTTGCATCATAAAGAGAAAACACGATCACTCCTACATTATGACAGTAACACAAATGCAGATATACGCATACAATTACTTGTTTTTCACTATTTTCACCTTCTTGTATCTAATTTATTTTTTTGTTTTGTCTTTCTACTAAGATACTTTAAGATTTATTTATAGCACTTTGGTGTCAATATTTGTTAAAATAATTTGTAGGTTTTAATTGTCTGTTCAATGGTGCACTGTAGAATTTTTAGCCAGCAACAAATGGGATTCTCAAATGCAGTCTGCCATTGGTACAGAGCTTCCTGCTCAAACTCACACCATTGGCTGAGTCAGTGTTGTTGCTATGTTAAGCAGGTTGGGACCATCTAAGGTTTGGTAGGTTAGCATGGTCTAGTAAGCCATGCTGGTAAATTACATTACACCATTATGTGATAAAAACATACAAAATATCTCATTGTACCATCTACTACTAGCAGATTTTTTGTCAGTCTTGTTGGAAGATTTCTGAAATTGTATATTTGATATTTTATCAAGGGCATAGAAACCATTATAACTGAAGCATTTCTAAGTTCATATGTTCATAGTAGACATAGTAGATATAGACAGAGAAACAGAGAGAAGAGTCCAGTGTACTTTTGTTTTTTTTTTTCTTGTAACAATACTTCCATATGTCTCACATGAGTAATCCCCAGATTACTGCAATAACCCCCAATTAACTAACTGCATCTGGAATTGCAGGGACCTGGAAGGATCTGTATTGTTATATTAGTTTATGTCTGTAAAAACTCTGTCTTAGCCTAGATTAGCATGAGTGTTACCATATAAAAGGGGATCAGTATCAAATCTAAATCTTCCACAGAACAAACATCATAAAAGCAGACAAGTGGAAAAGCTTGACTACATTTAAGTGTAGTGTCATGTTAAATGTTATTCCCTTTTTCCAACAGAATTATGTATTTATGATTTACAGCTCCTCTGAGGTAGGATTGGGGTCATCTGTTTTCAGGATACAATAGTTAACACAATTTGAAAAACACAAATTTTCCTTTGCTGTTCTGTCAAATTACGAAAATGTAGTTTTGAGTAACCACAATAAATTAGATTTATGAAGCAGGTTTTGTCAAATGATCATCTTGCCATAATTAAAATTGCCCAACTGAAAAGAAACAGGAGTTTAACCTTTTGCAATGTTCCATTGCAATGTCAGTGGCAGCTTTTATTGTTAGGACAGTGAAATAAACCAGCATGGCCTTTGCTGCTTCAAGTACTCACTGTACCATAACTACATTGGCCCTTGGACAGTTTACATTTGGCCTGTCTGGTGCCAGCAATCATTGCATGCCAGGCGTCGTCTCGGTGCCAATGTGTATGTGACGTAAATTGCCCGTGGACGTTTGTTTCTTCTCGGTTGGAAGCACAGATAGCATGAAAGATTCTTAATTTAAACAAAAATCACGCTTCTGTCCTCAATTATGAAACGGTCACCCAGTAAACTTATAGTAAGTGCTGCTAGATTGATGTGAATTATTTACAGAAAGAAATAACATGAGAAATATCTGTAAAAGAATGTGTGTGGGGGGGCTTTTTTTCTCCCCGGTCCCTGATCCTGCTATAAATTTCTCTCACGCTCTCTTTCTCTCTACGCCACATGGTTTCTGTGTCTCTTTTCTGTCTCTTTGTGCTTTAAACCTTTTATTCCCCTCCTCAGAATATTTCTCTTCTGAAGTCTTATGTTTCTCTCAGGCTGTTCTGGCCCATGAGCTCAACCGTTATATTAGCTCCAGAGACTTTCATGTAACAATGAGGAATTTGTTGTGCTTTTCGATGTAATCATGTTTAAATCACTGGCAATCCTTCAATTTCATGCAATTCAGGTCCATTAATCCGATGGATCTCCCCCATTTATATACAGTAAGATAAAATGTGCACATAGCTTACCAAAGGCAAAAGGATGAGTGCTGAAAACAGGTGCTGACATTTTCTGACTGTAGAAGCCATTTTGTCTGGAGCACTGATGCGATTATGTTCACTGGTCGTCTGTGGTACAAGAACTATGAAGTCCTGGATGGTTAATAGGTACACTGGAAAACTGCTGCAAATCTGCTGCAAATCTGCTGTAAATCTTCAAATCATCTGAAAAACACAGAAAAAAACAATAACAAGTACAGTAATTGCCTTTTCATTCTAAATGTAAAGACCATTTTATAGCAATCTGAACACTGAGAATAGTTTGTGCTGACATTACATGCTGAACTAAAGTCTTTATGGGTCCTGCTGATACAGGACAGCATGGACAGTCACCAACATATGTTGTGTTTTAGTTGCTGGGCTGCACCACCAGTAAAAAAAAAAACTATAAAGCTATTTGACTGCCTTACTAGTCAAATTTTGCTGGTAAATACCTGGAAAAAGTTCATCAGCTACATTAAACCAGCACATCCTGGTTATCTGTGAAAAGCACCAGACCTTGGCTGACTGCACAAGACTTAAATGCTTGTCTATGTGAATGAGTTTACATTCATCTGCTAACACCTGATTGGCTGGTTGTATGTTTGAACTCAATGATTTACCTGTTGTCTAAGCACCCGTTTATTTTGCAGTATATATAGACTGTGCTATATTTGCATAAGGACAAAGCAACAGTATAACTATCTAAACATTTCTCTAATTATAGTGTGGAGTATCAACAGATATTTTGCAGAATACAAAGCAGCTACATACTGTATCGTACTGTATGTCAGTGTGGAGAAAATATGATTGTGATGAAATTGTTTATCCCAAAGCCCTGTATCATTGACCGCAGCCTTATGATGCAACTCAGCAACTGCAAAGTATTGCATGGGGATAATTGCTGATTTAATTCATCTCATGAAGGCAGAGGGTGAAACAAGCTGAAAGAGAGACTTAGGATGGAAGAATGAAGGAGAGTATAAGTGTGACAGATGAATGGATGGATTGATGAAAGGATGAAGAGAAACAGGGAGAAACGAATGGAACAGCTGTTCTGGAAACTGCTCTTGCTGTAATTAGTGGGTATAAAGCTGACTGGCTGAAAACTCCCCCAGCTATGCATCAAGAGTTCACAGACAGAGATGCTAGGCAAGTTCACAAAAACTGTATTAACACACACACACACTTTTACACCCACACAAAACAGTGACATTACAGTATGTATCACATGAAGCAAGTTCTCCTAAAAACACTCTTAAAGATAAAGTGTGTAATTTTGTTATACAAAAACACACAGTAATTCCAGCATGTACATCTGGTATAACAGAATGTCTTTTGTAGCGTATAATGAATTTTATGTGTAAACTGTGTAAACTGTGTAAACTGTCTCTTTCCAAAACATTGCTCTGTCTGTCTGAACACCACAACCGCCCAATGCAGCAATATCTTCTTAATCAACTGGACTGGACTATCAATTTGTGTGACTAATTGCAGGTGGCTAAAATGTTCAGGAAAGCTGATTAAGACATTTCTATTTTTTTACCTATTCTGTTAGCTTGACAGGAATTACACATTTTGGATTTAAACACTGAATAGCACCAATTAATCAAAGAAACAAATGCCTTCCAATGCCAAAGCATACCGAATAAGGGCCAAACTTTTCTTATTCATTCATTGATTAAAGTGCTAATAACAGCCAAACAACTATCAAAACATCCTAACAAATAGCTGTGGGGAAAAAATCCTCTTATCCATAACAATGGTTGAAGTTTCCGAGAATTATCTGTATGAATGTATGTGCACATACACCTTTTCACAGTTTATGAAGAGTGAATGTGAGATGAGTAATAAAGTTGTATGGCAGTATTTGTGAATGTGTCAACAATACAGAGTGCACATTTAAGCTATAACACACAGAGAGGCAATGTGCCTAAACTCTTTGCTAACTTTCCCAGTGCATACTCCCTGGGGCTCATTTACAACAGCAAATCCCCTCTACAAAATGGCAGGCCATTGCAATTTGGAACAAATAATTGCAGAACAATATGTTAGAACTGAGGTTTTTAGATAAAGTATATTCATTAAAGATAACCACTAAAGATAGCTGAAAGGCTTTACTGATGAAGTTAAGTAAAAAAAAAATTATATTTTGTTGTCTGTGTTGACATTTGAAGGGCAAACACTTATAAATAATGATGGTTGGGTCTGTGATGAGGTTAGGGTTTGTGTTTAAAGAATCTTGAAATTATTATGACATGCCAGTATGATCTGGTAAACATTCTGATAATGTTATTTTTAATATATTATACACTTCTCCCTACAGTTTTTGATTAGACCAGGATTCTGTATGCAACTGTAAACAAATGTTATCATTATATTCTTCTTCCTAAATGTTTGTCTGAAAGCCAGCAAGACTGTTTGTACTCAAGCGAACTTTTCCATAACCAATGCATTATCCCACAGTCCTTAGACAGTATAACAGCAACATAGTCATAGTGATTTGTCAAACTAAAATAAAGCTAACAAATTCCAGTGATATCTCTTGGGGAAAAGTTGTCTGAAAACATTTAATAATTCTTTACACAAATATAGAAAGATTTAAAGAGATATAAGGAATTAGCTTCACTCTCAGACTATCGGGCTAATTTTCTTTACATATTGTTTGCTAGTTAACTTGCTAGTTATATTTCATAGTTATATTTCTATAAACCATGTATAGGTTTTGTAAAAACTAAAACATTTAAGTACTTTTATAGACTAATTTCGATAAAACAATATGACAATACATATTCATAAAAATGCATGTAGCCATCTTTAGTTTGACCTTGCTAAGTGTCAGTATCATATTAACATTGTATTATGTAAAAATCCTCATTTGGATGTTTAGCAGCTGACGTAAAAAGCTAAATCATCAAATTCCAATATAACACACAGAAAATGATGTCAAGATATTATGTTGCTGTAAACAAAAACAAGTCAAGCTAGCTTTTCCACAGCACCAGGGCCTGGGATCCAGCCAAGGTTATTAGCAACTCCAAATAACTTTACAGAGGTAATAAGGCATGTCACTCTGACCGGCTGACAACCACCACAATAATATCAATCAGAAGCAATCACAACCCCACAGATACCATAATGTTGCAACAGTATGCACCAATACCTAGTGGACACTACTATGACCAGAAGCAAAAGTTATTTGTAACACCTTTCACACCATCTCCTAGATAAGGATAGTAGGAAGGAAGGAAGGAAGAAGGAAAAGGAAGGAAGGAAGGAAGGAAGGAAGGAAGAACCATGAAGAGTGGATGAAATCTGTCGCACCAGTCATAAGATGAATCTCTGGCCTCATTTCTACACTGAATATTCTCATAAATCTTATTAGCGTGTGGTAATACCACCACTAGCCTGACCAATCATGTACTATGTCACTGAAGTCTTGCATAGCTATATTTAGATTTGCCAATTGTTGTTTGAAAAGGAAGGAGAGGGATTACCATTAGCATATAGACACATTTCTGTCTTTGTAATGGGAAAGCACAAGAGCTGGAATTAGGAAAATTGGAGAATCCTGCTTCTGAGTCTTTTGCTCTTTAATGTTCTACTATGTCTAAGTATAAATCACATGGGGTGACTTCAATTACAGTGCCTAAATCCCCAGGAAGAAGTTATTTAAGGAAAAGTTATTTGTTATTATAAAGCAGCACTGGGGTGCTCTGTGTGTATTTGATACAAGCACAAATCATTTAAGCAAAGTGTCAACAGCAGACCATAGGTCAAAGCAAACAGTGTGTGCTTGTGCGTGTGTGTATGCGTGTGTGCCTGTGCACAATATGTTTATGCTCATAATGGTTCACTTGTTTTGCAAACTGTATGCACACTCACAATTAATGTGTAAGTCAACCTATAATTAATGCATGTGGTATGAAATCACCAAATACTAGTAACTCTCAGCTAGACAACACTACTCATTTTAATGTTAGCTTGTTCAGAATGTATAGATGTTATAATGATTGTGTTTTGCACTAAAATATTTAACAGTAATGAACATTTGTGTAAAGAAGCAATGATGATCGCCTCTTACGTGTAAAGTTATACAGAAGAGGTTTCCAATTAGGTCCACATATCTATAGAGTTTAGCTCTGTTATCATAGCTGTTGCCATAGTCAAATACAAGTATAATCGTTTTAAATGTCAGATTGCCCACAATTGTTGACCACTGAGAGAGGCCCGTTACAGTGTGTTTGTGAGAGGTGCAAGACTAAAATCTCACCTACTTTTCATCTATTCTTATATCATCAGAGTTGATAGTGAATGTAACAGACACCTTGCGGTGGGTGAAACCTAATGTAATCTTCAATGGTGCCCTAGCACAGTTCTTTAGAACTGGAGTCAAAAATTTAAAGTTGTTTAATTGTACATATTGAACTGATGCAATAATTTCATGGGTCTGTTTTAAAATATATAAAGACAAGGTTGGAAACGAAATCAGATATTATGGTGCAGAGGCACTACAGCAAAGAAACACTGAAATGTTCAATGCAATTGAATTAAATCAACCTTTTTGCAGAGTTGATTCAAAACCAATGCAAAAAGTAATAATATCATTTTTAAATGTAATTGGTAATGTACTTATAATTATATGTAAAATGTAATTTTAAATGTATTTTGGTAAATGAATTTTTTCCAAACTGTATTAGCAGCAGTCCTGAAAAGTTAATCCAAAGGTATCCATGTTTTAAAGGTGACATTTCCACATATAATGAAATATACATTTAGTCATAAGTTTGTTTGATACATGAAACAATAAAGTAGGAATCACATAACAATTTGAACACTATCTTAGGCAAACAAAATACTTAGTAATGTCGGCAACCACGCGCAATATGTGAAATGCATTTATGTAGCCTATACTGCCCCTTATAAATTGGTGCTGCCATTTTGTGCCATAAACAACACACTAGTTTAAACAGCGCATGTGGGTGTGCCGTGGCGATATTAATGTTTATTAAGTTACACATGAATAATTCATACAGAATAAACCTTTGTTTTAAACACCGTATGTGTCTTTTAATGCAGCCATAACGTAAAAATGAAAGCATACCAGTACGTTTGGGGAAATCGTTTTTCTATTCGTATGTACATTAAAAGCATATTTATAATCACGATAGATGCATAAGTAAGTTGTGTTAGTCGTGCATATTAAAAAGCTTCTACCGATGTGTCTGAATTACAACATGAAGCATGTACCAGCTCCACAACCATGGGGCGATGTTGGAAAGCTTATCCTGTTTTTATATTCATTTGCCTTTATCTTGAGTATCTGTACAGTACATGCTCACATCATAGCAACTATTAAAATTAATCATCTGTGCAAACCGACTATCATGCAATCCAGTAACAAAACAACCATATAGCCAACCTGTCACGCTATTGCAGAGTATTGCAGCGAAAAGGCTCTCAGTATAATTCATCAATGAGTCTACTAGAGTTATCGATTCGTGCATTCGTTTAAATAACCGGTTATGCACAACGAAAAAAGACAAATGTTAAACTGCACGGTCAATTTAACATGAGTAGTACACAACTGAGCATGGATCTTACTGTAGCAATGCAGGAGGTCTTGCGAAAGTACGTGTTACCGAACGTGTTACCCACCCGTTACCGAATGCAGACTGTCTCGCGCTGTCAGTTACAAACGTTCCAGGGTCTGCGGCGGCGCGCGTCCTGCAGAAATATTCCCGAAGCGAAAAACTTCGTTCAGAAGCCAAGTAGCGTCTCTCGATCTCTGTCTGCACTGACAAAAATGAATAAACAGACGTGTAATTGTAGGAAACAAATGAAAAAGAGGAGCGCGTAGAGAAAACCCGAGATTTGTAGTAAGGAATGCGGTCTGGATATTACTCTCTATTCTCTATATTGTGTTGCAACACCCGAGCGGTTATCCGCGCAGACTCACAATGTTCCCAGATATGCGCTGCGCATTTAGATGAACCCCCCAAACACCCCCAGCTCTCTCTCACTCTCTCTCTCACTCTTTGTGTGTGTGTGTGTTAAGGTTTCAGTTTGTGAGCCCATTCACTTGTGGCTTACTAATGAAGCTACTTGCATAAGTACTATAGTCTTAAAGTTCTCCGCATATTTAGTCTATTGATAAATTATTCATGTTGGCGAGGTACAATACCACGGAGAGCCCTAGTTTGTTATGTGATTACTTGTGAAATACCAGTAAGCTGAAGGATTTCACCATTCAACTCATGCTTGACCCATTTACAGAGCCAGTTCCATTGGAGTAGAGCTACTTCAGACAACGCCTCAGGACCCTGGACAGCGTCAGATGAAATTTCTATTTGTTTCATCGATAATGTTACATCATCCATTACATTGGATAAAAGCAAGTAGTTAATGAAATGTAAGAAGACATTCATGCATTTTCAAAAGCATAGCTGTTGAAAAGTGTATCAGCTTCATAAACCTAATATTTCTGCAGATGACATGTTTAAATGTTAAGGGGTTAGTTAAACAAGTTACTGAACATTTAAATATTCATCTTGCATATAAATTCTAATGTAATATTTAAATATCTCACCTTCAATAAAATCCAGATGGAGGGGAACAGGGAACACCTGTTCCCTTAATGTTGGATATGATTTATGTTAAAAGATTTATTTATTTTTCAAATTTCTTACCATGAACTGCATCAAAATTGAAAAGAAAAAATGAGGACAGGCATTATTTTTCAAAGACTGGCTGGCAATACAGGACTCAAATCTCTTTCAGTCTCCATTTATCATAAAAAAATGTCCCTTTCCGGTTTTCCCTCATGGCTAGCTGCTGCTTTAATACATATTCTTCTACAAAAAAAAATAAATTGAATAAAAAGAAGTGATTCCAAAAATTTATCCAACATGCATAGAGGAAGTTGTCTCTCTTTCAGAATGGCATAGTAGCTTGGTTGGTAAAGTGCACCAATAATTCTCTGACATCTTAATGTCTTTTTAATACTTTAATTTTTCAGCAACAGCAATTTTCTTTTGCTCTTTGTAACAGTTTAATTGTTTGGGTATGACTTATTCTTTTGCTCTTACGTCAATAAATCTTGTGCACACTGCACATCTGGAAGAGCCTCTGTCTAAAGAAAAATGTACTTTAGTGTTGGTTTTGTCAATGGTGTGTCAAAATACAGCAATCATTACTCATGTTGTTTAACTTATTTACAGTATGATTGAAACCAATATTTTACAGCTTATTCTTGCAGCCTAGCTCCCAGATTTAAAACGTTTTTTACCCACACTCTTTTTGTGTGCTTTTTATAGTCTCCTATAATATTTCTATCTTCTTTGTTCTCTCTCTCTCTCTCTCTCTCTCTCTCTTTCTATTCAATGCCTCTGTGCAAGCTGCATTAATGCTTTCTGAAAAACGCATCTCTGCAATGTGGATATCTCTTCATGATGGCTCATTGAAAGGTGAAAAATAGGCACTATGTGTAGTTACCACGGTAACACACATTTCGGATGTGAAGAAGCAGAGATCTGGTACCACAGATAGCTGAGGAGTGTGGGAAAAGGGTGGAGAGGGATCAAGGGGTGTGTTCTGTATGTGCATGTGAGTGTGTGATTTTTAGCATGAGAGCAGTGACAGAAGTGAGGCCCTACATGATAACATAAGGTTATATCTTCTGTTCATTTTTGAATAAGAGTCTTTTGAGGCTTCTCTCTTAGTCTGGTGGCTAGAGTTCATTCAGCCTCTGTTTCTTAGCTCTCAAACACCCTTTAATTCCTTCAGTAAAGCCTCTCAAGCTTTGAAGTTCATTCAGGATCCAAGTGGACTCTGAGTTGACTCTTCGCTAGAAGACGAGCTTAGAGAGTGACCGTGGCGGTAATTTTGGCCTATGCCATAAGCATCTTCCTAACTAAACTTTATCCATTCTTCCGTCATTTTTGGTTCAGTAATTTTTCAGTCAAAATGGTTAGTTTACAAGTGGATTAAGAATTGATTGACTTTTACTGGTAAAAATGGCGTTATGGTCTTATATTTGCACTTATGAGATTTACTTATTATTACTATTCTGTGGGAAGAGAAAAGACATACAGGTTTTGTGCAAATCAGACAGGGTAGATGAGGTTTGTTTACAGCACATGTTGATTATTAAACATAAAGATTTAAACGTGGCTCAGAAATCTAAAATGGCACATGACGTTGCTGGTAGGCCAAGATTTTTTCTGTCCTTGATTATATTAGTTTTACAGGGAAAGAGAGAAAGAGTGAGAAAATCAGATGAAAATGCCCTTTCAGTTTCTTTTAAAACAGTACTTCAAGCTGAAAACACATTTTGCAGCGGAAAGAGACTTATGTTTAAAACTGCTACAGTAATCATCTTCTTGAGACTATTGGTGTTGTCATGGAAACAGATTCCACCCTAAAGCTGGGTTGTGTAGAATGGGGGAAAAGAAAATGGCGTCAACCTGTTTTTGCCAAAAGAGGTTTATATAGCACTGGGCAGAAAACTGATAGTAGGTAAAATAATAGTGTGTGGTAGGTACAGTTGTTAAAAAGACACTAAAAAGACACTAGGGTACACAGTCAGTAACATTTAGTAGGTGATGAATTGGTTTCTTTTAGCTAAATTCTAGATTTGTTGCAAATTTGGTTTTGTTACATAATTCAAAATCAATTCCATTAAATCTTGAGCTGATCAGTGTTTATATTATGCAAAACAGTTTATAAGAAACCTTTTTTAACCTTTCTTCATTTCTGAATGGACATGATATAAACAAACACAAACAAATGTGTTGTCAGGTTGACATATGAGAAAAACATCCCAGTAAACCTTAATAAGGCTGATTGGATTCAGCCTTTCATTTGTTCTTTGATCTTTCTCTTGTTTATTCTCTTACTTTGAGTGCCGTGCTTGTCTGCGTGTTTCTGGAGCAACTCCATCCAGTGAAAATCTCTACATGGGGTCCTTCTGCCACTTCACTCCATCTCATCAATTAGGTCACTAAGCAGCAATATCGTCATGGTGACTGCAACACCAGGCAACACAGAGTTTATATTCTCTATTAACATAGAGTTCATTCTGATATTTAAATAATTAAGCTGTTCAGTAGGCAGGCTTATAGATATCTCATTTAGTCTACATGTAAAGTGTACAGAACAGAATTACCATTTGTTATCTCTTGTCTTACACAAAAAATTACTTGGTTTAATTTAGTTTATTTACAGTGTCTAAGGCAGATAGACAGATAAGAGCACAGATGACAAGCGTCCTTCTAGGTTCTGTTAACTCATCAATTGCAGGTTCTCAGGGACCGAAAGAGTCATCAAGATCTGCTTCACACATCCTTATAAGCTTGTTACTGATTTCAATCTTATCCTCCATTTCATGCCCTTGAGCAAACTTCACACCCTGGTGATCCAGCCCACATGTGCCAGCAACAAATATACAGTATGTCACTTCAGATAAAATGTCTGCAGTAACTAGCGGTATACGACACCATATATAATTAGAAAGATAGGAATAAATAAGTGTTGGGAAAATTTGAATTTACACTGTGGTAGTTTCCTTTTTCCAGTCTTTCACACTCATCTGCAAGTTTGCTTGCAAACAGAAATGTGCTTTCAGTTACAAAGCTCTCTTAACAGCCCGTTTCTAATGAATCATGTGTGCCTTTTAATGTGTTATCGTGGCATCTTCCAGCCCACTTCTTCTGTTCTATTTCTTGCTTTATTTTCACTCTTTATTTATTTCTGCATCACTATTCCACAGACAGCGCTGGCTGTGAGAAGCAGACAGAGAATGACAGCTTGGTTGTTTTAAACAGTCTTTGTTGTGACAAGTTGCGAGTGGGTCAGAGTAGCATTGTTCAAACTGACAAACTGAAAATGTGCCCTGGCCTTTCTCCAAAACTGTCACCCTGTGGTATTAATTTATTTATTTTCATATTCTTATCTCCAAAGACAAGTGAAATACATTTTTAAAAATAAAGGAGACCATCTTCACCTTAATTCGTGATGGTAAATCAGAATCTAAAACAATAATAACAATAAACAATTTAAAGGCTGATTTTAATAAAGTGGAATGAGGCCTAAAGGAAGAAACATCCAGCTTTAAGCACAAAGCAATTACTTTTAAATACTATGTGAGGTATGTGAGAAGATCACAGTGGCGTCACTCATGCAGCTGTGTGTGTGTCTGTGTGTGTGCATATCTGGCCAGGTGGACTAAAAGGATTGATATTGCTTGTGTTTCCACAGTAAATTTAAAGTTAAAGAGGTTTTTAAGTTCTAAATCTGTAAACACATTTTAAGAGGTCACACAAAGATTTTCTTTTTTAGGTTGTAGTTCTGTAAGGTTTCCATTTCCCATTCCTCATTGCTCTCACCTGTGTCTTGTCATCCACATTAGTCCTTGTATAATGTATGATGTAATTGGGGTGAATCAAAACCTATTGAAGATCACTAGAGCATAGAAAAATAAGCAGCATTTCAGTGATCATAATATGTTCAGTGTTGGTAGAGTATGTGAGAATTGTTAATGTTGAAATGCAAGTATTGTGTCAGATTCTCAGGCAGTAGAAAATCTTTATCACAGAATAATCACTGTTATTGTGTTGTAATCGCATGCTTTCACAGACTGAGTGGTTCTAAATAACAGAGGTCTTTTTGCCCAACATGCCAGCCAGTTTCTTTGGTCAAAATGCCATAACACTATTTTGTTACATTAAACATAAAATTAACAAATGTATAGTATGATGCATGTTTTGCAATCTACTTTTTCATCAACTGCGGGCAAAGAATCAAATATTTAATCTATATACATTAACAAAAACATAAAACAACAAACATGAACATCCTGCTAATTGTGAACATTATCTTGTTCCTGTCATTTTGACAAGCAAGCATGCTAGTCTGGTCCCAGAATAGTTTTTAACCTACTGCAGTAGACAGTTCAAATAAAAGAAAACATTTAAACAATGAATACACATGAGGTACTTACCATTTCAAATAGTGAAACGTTTGTGTTTATAGGAGGTTGTTTATTATACTAAATATAATATGTATGCTATGTTTAATTTATTGAAACTTCATCTAGAGAGAGAAAGTATTGTAAGCAGTGATCCAATCTTGGGCTACCTTGACTAATCCAGTTCTTTGAACAATCCACAAAATCTGCTTCCACTCCAGGATGCTGTAGTTCCCCAATGACCCTCCTTACAGGCACAATAAAGAGGAGGAATGTTTGGGAAAAGCTGGCATGTGATGTATATGTTGGAATGTTAATCCGGTGGTTTAACAAATGTTTTAGAACAGAAACAGATACAGTAAATTAATCAAACAATAGCAACATCTGGAAGAAATTTCCCATGTGTGCTAAAGATAAAGACTTATTTGTGTACAAGGGAAACTGAGAATCAATTTCTGTGGTATATAAATTATATTGCCTGTGTATTTCAAAAGCTAATAGCTTAAACGCTAATCTAGTAGCTTTAAACTGAAAGAGAACATGTTGATCATAAGAAACGGCATAGTAAAAGCACAGGCACAAAGCTTTTTCCATGTTGTTGCCATGGAGATGTTCCTTGAATGTTCCTCCATACCATATCAGTGCCCTTGTCGCAATGTGAATACAATAATATGTCTTTGCAGCATTGTAATGTTGGTCTGTATGGCCAAATTTATGGCTAATTCAGAATTTTAAAAACATTGTGGCCTAAATCTTGTGGATGCTATGTTTTAAGATGCTATGATTGAATCATTTTTGTGTTTTTAATGAAAAATATAGACAGATCCCACAGTCTCCATAATCAGAGATATTTTACAGAAAAACTAATTTAGCAGCCAGCGCTGGGACCATAGCAATACGAATTGAGTCTGTGCTTTTATGTAACAGAAGGATTCAGACATAGCTTGGCTGACTGACAGACTTATATTGCCAAGCTATGAAAATGAGGTAAACCCATGAAAAATACTGTTAATCAGAACATAAATGGAGATTGATTGATAATTGTGTTGTAAAACTTCAGAACAAACGGAGACTATATCTCAATATAATCCATTCACAATAAATACTGTATATTCTTCAACACATTTCATATCTGGCTTTCACAATCATTTTAAACTCTGCTGTTACATATTACAGGCTAGTACCCTTGATTTTTTTTACATTATATTTTCAGACATTTGTGATCCCATATCACACAGTCTGCCAGAAATTGGCTCAGAGTACCGGCCCTACCACAGAGGCCCCACATTAGGGACAGGAGGGCATTATGGGGAGCAAACGAGAGCTACACTCGACTGGCCTTTCAATAATTGCTCCCCAGTCTAATTGAAGACTCTCATATGGTACAGAGCCAGATAGTTCAGTAACTTTAGTATCTTTTTTGACTCTTTTACTCACTTAAACATTTTCTTTTTCACATATATACTGTTGTATGTGTTGTAAGTGTATGTGTTTACGTCTAAGGCAAATGCATTGCATTGGATGTAATCTAATTGCTACAATGCAGTAGGTCTGCTAAAGGCCTAAATCCATCATGCCTGCTTTTCTAACTTGCCACCACTATACATATGAATAAGAGAATTAATGTGATTACTATATGCATTAGAGTTACCATGCAGAGGAGGACACAGTAGGTACATTGACAACCGAGTAACAACATTGAAAAAAGATATTTGATATTCTACTGTAAAGGTCAGGAAATGAATTTTGATGTACTGAATGGGTAGCTCTGTGGTTGTGTATTTACATAGAAGTAAACTGCAACTTGCGCGTGTTCTCTCACAGCTACTGATAGCTGTTTATGAACTACACACAGTTACCCTATACAAAAAATAACAATGGTTTACTGCAGTAAAAAAGACAGTTTTACTACAAATACCATGGTAAAAGCATGGTTGCTGTAGCAAAACCATATTTAATTTGTGGTTAGCATGATTTCACTATAGTAGTTGGTTTTGGTGTAAACTGTAGTAAAGCTATGGTTAATTTTTGTAAGGGTATGTATGACTTACAGAAAGTTATAACTAGCAGAGTAATGACTAGCATGACTCCTAACAATAATTTCACCTGAAATATAATAAAGTAATTAGCAGGTAAGGAAACAGACAATGATTTCTCTATAATTGTGTTAAACATTTAGAAAGGTTAAAGCACAATTGTGTCAATGGGACTAATAGCTCATTATTATAAGATTATAATGAGCTCCTTGTGTTAAAGATAATTGTTTTTATAATAGAATTTTGGTATGATGTAAAAAAGCTGTTGTTTTTTATTGCTGAATATTTTCGAGAGCTCTGTTAATGAATATGTGTACCAATCTAAACACTCTCACACCTACACCTAATTTACACAAAGTCTTATTACAGATGGCTGTGTGGGTGACAGTAAGAGCAATATCTTCACAGAAACCAATGTCTAGCAATGCGGAAATTGAAAAATTGATGAGTGTGAATGAAACAGGCTTGAAGGTACAACTAAAACATCTAGTGACACTGACTGTTCCCATGGTTGCAGACGTAACCTCTTGCCTTCAGGAATTTGTTGCTATTAACAATTTTTAATAATCTGTTGCTCTGAGCAATGCCAGCAATTTAAAAACAGCCCATTTATCAAGTCTCCAGAGGCCAGAGCAATGAGACGTGTTACGCAAAAGAGGATATAAGTATTTGTGTCACAGAGACAGCGGTTACTATAAAGATAATAATAATTTTTGAAACATTTTAAGAAGATAATAATAATAAAACATAAATCACAGTGTTTGCAGACAGCCATACTTTCAAATGTAACGCTAGTAACACTGTTCATTGTTACCATAATAAAAATCCGATGACGTCACACCGTTCCTTCTTCTAAGAAAGCTCACAAAAACATAATTTGTCTCATTAAACAAATCGTGTGGTGAGAAAGTCTTTTATATAAAAATAAAGATAAACAAATCGGTAAAAAAATAAAATTATTCTACCCAACCTGACATTTGATAAATGTGGTAGGTAAACGTCGTCATTACGTCACATCGCTACCATTTATTAGTTCCGTTTATCTTTTTAACTCCATGTTTACTTTTTCTTTCGGATCGTTTATAGTTCATTATTTTCGTCTGTTAATGTTTTTAAGTATCATTTACAGTGTGATATCTTATAATGTCGTGTTGCTTTTAAAAAGACTACATATATATTCATTTTAAACGAAAAAACAAAACTACCCGAGTATTCATTCCCACATTATTAATTAGGTGAAGTTGAATATAATTGAATTGTTTATCTTTAAAGTAATAGAGATTTGGACAAAAATGACGATAATATCACGCATAACATCTGTCACTAGGCAACGATCAAAGTTACACAGTTTACGTTCGAAAATATCACACATCGATTTGACGAGATTTTCTGTTATATTTCTTAACTTTAATCATTGTATTTTCTTCTAATTAGATTCAATTACATTAACTGTTATATATTTGCATTTTATTAACATATTTTCTTCTGAGTTAAATCTTTTTACAGGTATCCAGATGACATCGTTCATGAGAGGAAACGCTTCTGGAGTTGAACGCAGCGGCGTACCGAGGGATCAGACCGCTTCCTTGTTCGTGGGGGATCTACATCCGGACGTGTCCGAGCTGATCCTGCATCAGACGTTCAGCCCGTTTGGTCCCATCTACTCCGTGCGGGTGTGCAGAGACAGGGTGACTTTGCGCTCCCTGCGGTATGGTTATGTTAACTTTGTTAACA
>JBAJNP010000126.1:73995-138105 GCA_036877545.1 Yasuhikotakia modesta | reverse complement strand
ATGCTATACAATGTTTAGAAAATAGACATGGTACTTCTTTTAAAGATCATGTTTAATGTGTTTCCTGCTCACCTTGCACTCAAAGTCAACTTTGGCATTGAGGGACACAAGTGACTCAATGTTCTTCATTTGAGAGATGCTCTCGTTACTATCCTGGATCATCTGTAAAGAAACAGGGAACACAGATGAGACATTCTGATGTAGAGTTATGGGTGACATCAAAGCTGGATCATTACAAGTACAAGACAAAGAAGTCCCACCTTCTCCAAGAGTTTCATGGCCTTAATAGCCTGAGCCTCATCTTTGGTCTTTGGTGCTGTTCTCTTTACAATATTCTACAGAAAGAAAATAGTTTTGACTGTCAGAATGTCTCTGTGACACAGTGATGAAACACAAGACAACATGACATAAGCCAACATTCCAATACAGATGAAGGCTGAATGACACTGTCCTGGGTCAAGTTACTGAAAAATTTGAGTGGCAGATTTCAATATAATGTGGAATGAAGGAGTACCTGCACTAGCAGTTTCAGGCGTGTGATCCTTTGGAATGGCAGGATGAGGAAGGAGCGTAAAGGCAGTCGTTGGCAAACTGGGTTGCGCTCTAACTTCTCCACAACTCTGCGGAATTCATGACTTCCATCCCTATGAGATATAGGAATGTCAATAAGAAAATGATATGGACAAAAGAGGAAAAAAAGAGGAAAGCTTATGGTGCACAGTTCAGATCGATACTTACATTAATCTTTGAAACGTCTTGTCCTGATATGATTGGTTGGTGAGGTACGGCACATAAACCTTTCGGAATCGTGGGCAGTGTTTGATAATAAGGTCACAGACAGTAAAATGCATTATGTCACTTTCCACTCTCTCTTCCAGATGAGACAGAAAACTATGTAAAAGAGATATATTTTAGTGGACAAGTAATGCTTTTTAATAGCAGAAACTTAATAATTATATGTAATATTCAGATTTCATGAGATTAAAAACACAGATGTAATGAAGTCAAGCTAAAACAATACATAATTGTTAGCTTTTAAGCAGTGTTAAAGTTATGTAGTTGTCTAAGAAGCACCCATCGGTTGCACAGTGGATGTAGAGATTTCTATGAAAAATACTATTATTTAGTGACCTAAAGTTTTTTATGTGATTCTGACCTGTGACTGACGGCTCTAACGTCATATAGCCTGGAGAAGAGCCAGTTTTTATCTTGGGAAGTCAGGAGGGTATTGAGCTCTTTGGACAGCACAAAGTTCTCTACTACGATGTCCAAACTGTGACTGTATGATGCCTCAGAGGTCACAACCTCAAACCTCACCTGGAACAAACAAACTCTTTATGATGCTGTCATCCCCAATAAAAAGAAACACCTTTGAGGCACAACATGTATGAAAGGGACAAGACAATCGTTACTGTTATGATCACAGTTTTGTTTCTTTAAATACATTAGTCCCAAAAAGGTGTTGTAAACAAGTGTAGCCATTTTTGCCAGTTTCCACCTCTGAATTTTTATTTGTGATGTTAACAGAGCTCAGGACTGTTGTGTGATTTCTAAAGACACTTATTGTATCCATCTTATCATAGAGATATGATGCGTCTCAATGCTATTTAAAGCAAATTGAGTATAAAACAAGGGTATAAAACAGTAAAGAATTTAAATAATATTATTCATATGTAAGCAAGACTAAGTAATTGTACCTCCTGCAGACGTCTCTCATCTTCAGTGAGTTCCTTAATCTCAAAGCTGTTCCTCACACCAGGGAGGTCCTGCCACAGTGTGGGTGAGGAGAGAGAGATAGACAGGCGAGGAGACGGAGGTCTGTTTATGGATTTCTGAGGCACAGCAAGGCTTTTAAAAGAATTGTTCTGGGACAGGGTGTATGGGTGCAGGGGGACTGGAGGAGGAGGTGGAAGAGGCCTGTGTGACAGCTTGGGGGAATGATTGGGAGAGGAAAGTGGTCGGATAGCAGAAGAGTCTCCGCTTATTGCTATAGAATCAGAATGAGACAGAAGTATCTCCCTGTTTTGTACCACCTCACTGTATTCCTGATATAACTGAGTGTCTGTTGAGAAAGAAAAAGAGAGAGTGAATGTAGTCACAGGTCACAGAATGTCACAAAGTACAGAGGTCAAATTAGCAGTTAGCAAACAAGTACAATGGGCCAACAGAACAAAAATAAAGAAGTAAAATAATACAAAAACATTAAAAGAGACTTTCCAATAAAAACTTATTTGAGTACTAAGTCAGCACTTGCAGGTGTTTATCTGCAGTATTCTGAATTGTATGCAGGCACAAACCTGTTCTTAGCCTAAAGCAGTCACAAATTGGAACGACAACTTCTCTTTAGAAATAATAATTCTCTCTGCTATTATTCATGTATTAAAAACCATGTATAGATTTAGCAAAATACAGGCATTTCCCTTGTACACAGAATGAGTTCACGTATACAGAATGTGTCATATTTTACAGGGTAAATGCACAGTCATGGAAATTCAGTTTGTCATTGTGGTGTCGTAATGAACTTTGAAGACATTATAACAAATCTCATTATTACATTGTCATGTACACTTAAAGATATGCTGTGAGAAATTTAAAATAAAGACTTACTGAAGAATTTGGAATTTCTCTTTTTTGTCCTACAAAGTGATTCGGTTACTTTCCTGAAAGTAAGAGACAGATCATGATCACTTAAGACAAAGCAGAGCAGTGGTGCTGCAGGACATATGGACTTTTAAATATTACCATAATATAAATATAATAAATAGCATTTATATTTTAGCATTTAGTGTGCGATTTTCTTACTGTACCTCAAATCCACTTCACTCCAGCTGATGGAAAGTTCATCATCATCTTCATCTATACAACCAGAACAGAGACATCAAAACACTCAAAACTCACACAACCTAAAAATACATTCAACAGGAAATCAAAGCACAAGATTGGTTTAAAGACGTGACCCTGTAAGACTGAAAACCCTCCCAATGAAAGCATTGGGATGGAGCAATTTAACAGCTCTAAGGAAAATGTGGCAACAAACTAAAAATAACTCTATTGCAATGAGAGCAACAGGAAAATGTACTGTGGGAGGAATTGTTAGTAAATGAATGAGATTTCTCATTCAAAAAAAAGAAATCTCAAAATGCTGCATCTTCCAAGGAATGCTGCTGCTTAAGGAGTCGTCAGGGTTACGAAACCAGCCCCCACAAAGATCCTAAAGGCTATTAAAATGAAGCTACTAAAAAAGGGCCCTGAGAACAAATGATTACTCATGAGAACCTACGAGAATCTAAAATAATTTGTTTGTGTGGTTTTACAAAGTTTCATTACAAAAATAACCTGTTTACAGTAGCTAAACATGTTTACAGTATTAGTTGTCTGTCTTGGCTGAAATCAATTTGAAATCATTTGATACGTCAAATGGAGTCAAATGAATAAAATTGTACAACTGAAGAAAACTGTAGGAATCAATAATTGCTTTTTCTTCATTTTAAAAATATCTGTGGCCATTCCAAGAATCTGCACAACATTACTCCTATAATATGATGGAGTCAACAAGAAAAAAAGTGCAGGTCTTAATTTTATTCATGTGGAATTCAATGGATTGTAAAATAGCCCACAGGAACTTGGTGACAGCAGGTGACAGATCTAGGTGAATGCTCAAAAAGACCACAATAAACTATACCTGACATTTAAAAGACCCCTATTGACACAGTCAGGGAAAGATGACTCATGGATTTCTGTCACGGTCTTGCCTAAACAGCTTTAGTATTATCATATAATTTTTAATAGAATATCTTCAAAGCAAGACCTCTCCTGTAAATTCAGTGGTACTTGATGGAGCAAAAAGTCATTGAATATGCAATGTGGCTTACTGCTTTTGACTCTCCTCCCACCTGATATGTTGAATATCCTTGTTCTGCGGTCTCTTCCAACTCCTTCTTCTTCACCCTCTTTTTGTTTCTCTGTTGTCTTTCGGAATCCTCGCCTCCTCATTCGAGCCTCATTCCCCAAATCTCGAAAACTGCTTGAGCTTAACACAACTTCTTTTATCCTATCTGTTTTCTCATTCACAAGTTCCCTTCCCTCATTTTCTGCCTCTCCTTCTGAGGAAAGCATGTGCTGGACAGAACTAGGATCAAGCAAATCATTCTCAGATCCCTCATCCGACTCTCTTTCCATCTCTCCTTGTTGTCCTAGTTCTACCTCTGACAGTTCCTCCTGCTCCTGCCAATAATCCTGCCAATCCATGTCTCTCTCACCCTCAGTTTGTGTATTGGTTTGCATTTCTATGTGTGTCACACTAGCTGTCTTGTCTTTGTCTGTTGTTATACCTGAACTTAGGATCTCTGTCACCACACTCTTGGACCATTGGTTGTGAGGAGCAGTAGAGCATTGCTTTCCTTTCTGTGATGTGTCCCATGTGTCATCTCCAGTCCCTTCATTTTCTCCTTGTAATGGGTTCTCGTTTGAGGTCTCTGTAGCTGCAGTTCCATTATCATTACATAGCCCTAAAGTTTGCAGTGGTTCTGTTGTAAAAGGTTGCATGTTCTTATCTGATCTTTCATTGGGAGGAATCATGTGGTCTTCAAGTGATCTTACATCCTGTGTTGGCTGGTCATAACTTCCTCTCCCCTCCCCTTCGATGTCATAACCATCTTTGTCTTTCGTATGCGAAATAGTGAGCTCATGCATTTCTCTTATAATGTTCTCTTCAGTGTATCCATGCTGTTTGGAGGGATCGTTTACATTTGTTACATTTATTTCACCCTGGTTGTTCGAGTTTTGATTACATTTTGACTGTCCACTGAGATCATCATCCCCACCATCCCAAAACTCTTTGCAGTCCTCAAATTCATCTTCCTCTGCATCATCACCTCCACTGGAGACTGTCACAAATCCATCATCTGTTGACATCATTCTTTCTTTCTCTTCCTCAGAATCATCATCACTTCCATCTTCATTTTCCAAATTGCCATATCTACTGTTCTCTCTGCTTTCCTCTCTATCAATCTCTTCCACATTATCAGCCACATTCTCTCTTTCCATCTGCCACTCTGGTTCCATATCCTCACAAACCATCCCTTTCTCTACCCGTTCTACAACCGCATCTTGCATAAACTCCCCAGCCATCTCTAGTTCTCTAAACCTGTCCTCAAGGCTCATTGTCTCTCTTTCTTTCTCCCTGTCTGTCTCAGGATTATCTACATCTCTACTTGCCTTGCTCTCCCTATATCTTTGGTTATACCGCTCTCTTGCTTTCTCTCTTTCCCGATACTCCTCTTCTAAAGAACTATCTTTCCTCTCATTTCTTGTTCGAGGTTCTAGCCACATTTTCCTTAACTTGCTCTTAGTCTTCCCTGCATTTGTTTCCTTAACCACAACAGTTTCACCATCCCCTGTTTCTCCCAGTGCACTCCTTACTTCCTGTTCTTCCTCCATTCTTTCTTTCACTTTCTCTACTTTCTTAATGTCAGATGAGACTTCTCTCTCCCTGGCCTCATTTTCCCTTATTCCTCTTCTTTGATCAATCTCAGCATCACTTCCTGAAGTCCTCCCTGCATGTGGTCTATGTTTGCTTCTCTCTGTCTCTCTGTTTTCTCTTCTCCTTTTCTCCTTTTCAATATCTGCTTGTTCTAAACATCTTGCCTTGTCTTCCTCTTTATACTTTCTTCTCTCAGTTGCGTACAAGTATGCATCTCTATCTAAGTGATCTCTTCTTTTGTCTTTGGAGTCCCTCACTCTATCTCTCTGCCTTTCCGGGTCTCTGTATTTTTCCAAACGTTCATCTTTTGGATCTTGATAACCCGTCTCTTTCTCTCTCTGCATTGGCACGTTCCTGCGTCGCTCTGCTTCTCTGTCTCTGTACCTGTCTCTTTCTCTAATTCTATCTGTCTTCTGTTGTGCTTCACTGTCTCCTTCACTCTTGTAGTGCCTGTGTTCGATTTTAGGGTCATCTTTTCTCCTCCTTTCCTTTTCCCTTTCTCCATCACTGTCTCCTTCACTTTTTGTATCTCTTTTCCTATTTCTATCTGTCTCTCTGTGTCTCTCAACCCTCCATTCCCTGTCTGAAAAGCTCTCTGACTCTCGAGGGTAATATCTTCCCTCTCTGTCCCGTTGTCTAAATCTTTCCTTCTCTTTGTCTCTCTCTCTCTCTCTAATGTCCCAATGGTCACTGACCCCTGGGTAGCTTCCCCTCCTCCTGTCCTTCATTCTAGAGTCATAATCTTTCTCTTTCTCCCTGCGTCTCTCTGCCTCCTCTTTTACAGGCTTCTTCATGTCATTTCTCCTCAAGTCTTCCTTATATCTTGCTCTCTCTCTTTCACTTCGATAATCCATATCCCTGTATCTCCTTCGCTCTCTCTCCCTTTCAGTTTCATACAGCATTTCCTTTGGTCTACCCATGCGGTGCTCCCTTCCATGGACTGGAAGTGGTGCCCTTCCATCTCTGTCTTTGGTTGGTCGTGTAATCCTAGGAAAAGTGTCCCCTTTCCTCTCTTCAATATCGAAGTCTCCATAACCAGCATGCTCTGCTAACGATGCCCTTCCATTTGGACGTCTATCTTCATCTCTCCTTCTCTCTCTTTCTCTCAGGTCCCCCTGTCCATCTTTTCCTCTGGTTGCAGCTAATCTTTCTCTCTCTCGAGTCCTGTTGTATGAATCTGGCTCTATTTCTCTTCCCCTTTCTCTTGGTTTTTCCCACACTCTGTCCATCTTCTGGTCTCTGTGAGTCATTTTTTTAAGCAGGTCACTTTTGACTTTGGGGCAGGGTCACGGTTGATTAATGTAGCTGATTGATGCAACCTCTCTGCAATTTAAGATGATGTTTGCACAGTCTCTGGAATGGCCAAATTAGATGGATTAGTTTCCATGGTATCATAGAGAACCTATAAGGAATATAAAATCAGAATTTATTTATTGTCAAAATTCTAAAACAATCAATCAAACAACCAAAATTCATCACCTAGAGAATCACAAATTTATCAAATTTATTCTGAGAATCTTTGGGATTTCTTTGGAGAAACCTTTGGTGTATATCTTGTTGCAACATAATATACAACAAGTATATAACAGATTACGTGGTTACTATTAACACATCATAATGAAATGACAGCAGTCAACACTTTAATCTCCCCAATATTTCTATTTAATCGAAAGACACTAAACCTAGAATCTCCACAACATTTGAAATAATCTAAAGGGTCAAACGTCAATAAAATATGAATGCAGTTGATACATACAAGGCCCTGTTTATCAGCACAGCAAAATGATAACATGTCAATGCCTTACAAAGAATGCAGTTCAACCAACCACTGCCCTTACTGCTATTCTTGTACTTTGTATTTTCAAGAGCTGAAAGACGTTTAAGTGGGTTGAAGGAACTTAAATTCAACATGGGTGACTCAGTTAAGATGAAGTAAGCCATGTAACGCAAATAGCATTAGCAAATTGTGTGAAAATGACAGTGGTGAGAGATATAAACAGATAAACGTTCTCCAGCATGACATGGCAACATTTTCTTGCAACGTGGACAAGTTCATAAACAAGTACATGCAATGTTTGTCTTAACCAAAGTAAACAGAGAGGAAAAAAGAAAAGTTTCGAAGGTAATGCAGAGCACTTACGTGACAGTGTCTTGAGAGACGTTTTCTGTTTTCTCTTTCTTCACACTGTGAAGCTTGAAGAAGTTGCACAACTATGAGACATTCCACATATCAGTCTTTGCCCACTGAGTCAATCAAAGCTGAGTGAGATCAATTCTACACATGAAACTCTGATTTAATTATCTGGCAAGACTGTTTTCAACTTAATCTGTTTATCCAAGTAAAAAAAGTTCTGAACACAGCAAAAGATTCTTACGGCGATCTCTCTCTCTCTCCTCCCCTCCTCCCTCCCTTCTCAAATTCCCAAACAAGTCTGAACAGATTGACACTTATCTTCCTCCCTTCCTCCTATTTTTCTTTTTCTTACACGTTTTCCTCCAGCACTTTTTTTTTATAAAAGAGTCCTGATGTAAATGTCTGTACGTAGAAAGCGTTCCTGTAAACCCAGTGGAGCCACAGTGATTGTGTTACAGATTGTTCCAGTACTTCAGCCCTTCTCTCACCTCACCCTTACTTGCACTGCATGCCTCTGCCTCATAATACAGGAAGTACGCAGCTCTGCTGCACTGTGATTGGTGGGCTTGGAGATGCTGGGTGTGTCTACTTTCTCAGGTAAGTTAACAGACATGGGAAAGTGTGAGAACCAAGGGGGAGGGGTGAACAAGTAAGACCATACACAGAAATGCTGTCTGCCTGTCTTCAGTAGCATCTATAAAAGGTAACCTTTAAAATAAAAAGCTGTAAACCACAGCGGAAAGCACAATTATGTGCAATGTATTATGATGTAATAAGAAAAGATA
The DNA here is from genome assembly GCA_036877545.1 of Yasuhikotakia modesta. NCBI lineage: Eukaryota > Metazoa > Chordata > Actinopteri > Cypriniformes > Botiidae > Yasuhikotakia > Yasuhikotakia modesta. The sequence continues at coordinate 129,704 of JBAJNP010000126.1, read as the reverse complement.
TTAGAAATAAATGTTACATGTTTTGGAAACCAGTTTATTTTAAACAAAGGGGTTTAAACACTTTCAATGGTATGTTTAAACTTACTTACTTTAAATCATTATAAACTTCAAGTAAGAAACTGAATAACAAAGATATCCAAGAAATTTAAGTGTTGTTTTAATTTAAAAATAAAATACACACATGCCTACGTCTTGTACAAAATTATCAGCAACCCACCATGCTGACATGTTACAGTGACTAGGAGAAACGTTTTTGAGGCAGAGAAATACCACAATTTTAGTTTTTAGTTTATTGACTGTACAATACAGAGTCTGTGGGTCAGGCTAGTTAGGCTTAGTTAGTTAATAATACCACAAACACAAGAATAGCTCATCATATATAAGCACATTACACACAGTAACCAAACAGCAGAGCTTTAAACTGAGAATAGATCTACACATTTTGCGTTATATGCATATGTTTGGTTACATGCACGGTTATTATTATTCTTTAGTGCCCTGCAAGCATGTTCAGACCTACCAGTGTTCTTGAAGTGAAACAACTATGTAAATACAACGACACATGATTCCTCCACATCAAAAGACAAACAAAAAGATTATGCAATTGCTCGACCGGTGCTGCGTGGTAAGAAATTTGACACACTAATACAAGACTCTTGTAAAGAGACTCTAAAGTGATTAGACACTCAATTTCCCATGATCACCTGCGGTATATCCGCTTTCCTTAGATTCACAGTCACATGTGGCGCCTGTTTAGTTTTACTTCCGCGTTAGAACAACGATTAAACAATTTAAGTCAGGGAATTATTTTAACTCGAATGCATTCAAACAAATGCATTTGTTCAATGAATGAAAATTAATACATGCAGATCTTTTGCCGTAATGTCGTTAAGTGTTGTTTAAGGACACTGGGGCGACAATTTGGGAAGGAGAAGCTGAGATCCCTAGGCTGGGTAGCTACATGTAGACAACTGTTTGGGATACATTCACTTTTATTTATTTACAGTAAATAGAGTCATTCCCTTGCGGCGCATTTGAAACGTATGTTTGTGCTTATCTTTGTTTATTTATATGATGTCGTGCACATCGAGACTGGCAACTTATGGTTGTTTCATAGGGTTACTAACTAAATTTACTTATTACTGTTGCTTAATGGTTAACTTGAACTAGAATCCACACATTGGATAAATTCATTTTAAAAAGTTTGTGAGTGCACGTTTTAATATTTGTATATTATGGTGTGATGCCTTATTAATAGGCATCTTGGAGTGGCCTTGTATTATATTTGAATAAGATCAGTGTACGTATTTATACGGTCTCTGTCTCTTTCTCTCTCTCTCTCATTGGATACATTGGCAGTCTAGTGTATTTATTGCACTGGTGTCTCCTCTTAAAGTCATGTTGCTGTGTATGACAATATTCACTCCCCTGTTCTTGCTGCTTGGTGGAGTGCAAGGAAAGGACAATACAGATAACTGTAAGCTGGTTTTAAACAGTGAATCTGAGCGAAAGGTGCTCCGTTCACTAGAGCCACTTACACACCAGAAGTAAGCCACATTTTTTATTAAATTGTACATTATTGCTTGAGATTTCATAATCATATTCACTCTAAACAGCTTCACTGTGGAGGTTAATGGGGCGGATGAGGCAGAAAAATATTCCTACACTTTCCGGGTTTGTGGTGATGCCGATGGACTGACAAATGCAGGTCTTGTGCAGTCAATGAAGGAGGGCCAAAAGAAGGTTCGAATTGGGAACTACAATCAAACACGAGCTATTGGAGGAAGTATGTTACTTTGCTTGACCTTTCAGAATTCATACAATTCATAGTTATTTATATAGTGCTTTCCACAATACATATAATTACAAAACTGCTTTACAGAAAATCAAAACATGTTTTTTTGGTGTGATCTTTATGATTACAGATATATTGTGATCTTTAAAAATTACAAAAATTTGAGGTGTTACAGAAAGCTTTATTATAAGCTCATTTAGTTTAACTTAATAAAACTAAGTGCTTTATTCTCGGTGTAGGTGACTGGGTAATGCTCTTCTATGAGGGAGGAGAGAAGTATGATGGTCACTGCTCTAAAGAGGCAAGACGAGCTATGATTATGATTTCCTGCAGCAGAAGTACTGAGGTATGGACTTGTGCTTTTTAAAATGTTAAGCAGTACATGCTAAAATATTAGCAGGAATCATGCTGTCTGAGATTATGAGTTTAGCTGCTTAATATTATTTTCTCTTTTGAGGCAGAGAATTGTCTTTTAACAGTGGTAATTTGAATGTAATAGGCCATGACTGTTATTAAAAGCTGGATGAGCAGAACTGTTCAGACCAGTTAAAACCAGTACATACAAATGAATATCAAAATGTAGCTTTGATGTATACAGTATTTGCTGAAAATTAGATAATTCAAACTGTACTAAGAAAAAAAATGATTATTAGCATTGGCACTTTGTCAAAGTCAGAAATTTGCCACAAATAACAAAGCTTTTGACCTGCCAAAACAGACAACATTCAGAATGACCTCATAATTTCAATTCACTATTTGTCCATATCATTTATTTGTAGAGTAAATTCTCAGTGGTTATGGAGGACAGGGACAGGCTGCAGGACTGTTTTTACCTGTTTGAACTGGATACCAGTGCACTCTGTCCTGTGGTCCCATCCAAACTCAGTGCCGGATCCATATTCCTCATTGTGTAAGTGTTTAAAAATAATCTGTGCTAAAAGTTACAGTGCCATTTTTACGTGTTCTCTGTTATTTTTAACAGATAATTTTTGATCACCAAGCCATATGAAAAGAAAAACAAAGGCATTCCTCATCTCAAAATGACTATTCTGGCAGGCATACTTTATAGGCATACCTTATCCCAAAATGAATATTCTGGTTACTCCAGTACTGTTCCACCCTGTTTAGGATCCACCAATTTGTCTTTTGTTGTTCATAGTGTCTTCTCCTGCCTGGCTCTGTATCTCACTGGTGGATTCCTTTACCAGCGGCTGGTAGTTGGGGCCAAGGGAGTTGAACAGTTTCCCAACTATGCCTTTTGGTCACAGATTGGCAACTTATCTGCAGTAGGTGTAATTATGATTGCACTTGACTGGTACAAACACTGAATCTAAGCTTTTAAAAAATTTTTCTGTGTTTATCTCAACAGGATGGATGTGATTTTGTGTGCCGTTCCCGTGGTAACAGAGAAGAACCACCCACTTACAGAGGTGTGGCTACTGAACCTATCGGGGAGGATCTAGAGGAAAGAGACGACCATTTACTTCCAATGTGACCAAATTAATAGCAATTAGACAAGTTTGGACAGTTACTAAGTTTTGGGACCCAAAGAAAGATGTTCATTTGAGGTTTTTAACTTACTGGTAGCACTTGCTTTCTATTTAAGCCTCAAAATGTTAATAGCTGTAGGTTCGCAAAGTAGTCCAAAGGCCCATAGATATGTTTGATAATTTAATGCTTATACCAGAATTTCATCACCATGCATCTTTTCTTTTTTCCTGTGTTTATTCTGTATGTAGTGACACATCACTGCTTATTAGAGTTGGCTTTGTGGCATGGCCACCACAGACATGTATTTTGATATAACATACAAGTACGTCTTTGTGTAATAGAAACAGTAAAATCCAGTTTTACTTGCAGCATGAACTATTGTTTGACACAACCAAAAAGAAAATAACTAATAATACTATATCTATACTTGATTAAATGTTCAATTGATTGATTATTGAACATTCTAGATTCACAGTCACAAGTATATTGTGCTTTTCAAATCTTTGCATTACCATTTCAAGTATGTTGTTTGTTGTGTTTAGTTTAAACCGTTTAGTTTAAAACAAGATTTGGCATCAAGCTGTACTCTGGTAAGGACTGTCTCTGTGTCTTCACAAACATCCTTTCAGCTTGTTACAACATAATATTTTCAAATATGGTAATTAGATATAGTTTCACATCGTTTCAAAACATTTCTGACCAGAGAGTGTGCTTGGTATGCACTGTTATTTGATCTACAACAATTAATGGTTTGCAATGAAAACAAATGTGAAGTTAAATGGGTTTTGTTTGGTTGGTGTACCTTTTTGTTTTATTTTTACCTGTGGAATATTTCACACAGGATGAAATTCAGACTAAAACAACAGCATATTTTCAAAGCAAGCTTTTGTTTAGGCATTTTGTTTTTGCACTGAACTTTGTTTTATTTGTGGTGGATTTTCAGAGTTTCTCTAAATAATTGTGTCCTTTAGGAACTGAGGCTGTGAATACTTGAAGACTTTGAAGTAGAGATTTTGAAGTATAGTTTTTAGGCCTACAAGCATTTCAGAAATTAAAGCTGACACTTATAAAGCCATACAGGGTGTTGTATTATTGTGTGTCTTTTGTGTTTATTGAGTTTTAGTGTACTGTAATAGGCTTTACAGTGTTGGTTAGGCGTCTGCTGTCATTAATATTAATAATAGGATATAATACCACCCTGATGATTCTAACCTACTTCATTATACTACTTAAAGATGTTCATGTTTTTACTACTGATTGTTCGTTTACTTGGAATCTGCACTTTGAGGAGGAAATATGAATAAAGTGTTTGATTACTGATGCAAGTTTGTCGATTAGGAGGATTTCCTCCACAACCTTTACTGGTTATTGTAATACAGGTTTCCTTGGTCATGGTTTGTTTGCAAATGTAAATCTCACAGGATTGGTTCATGGAATGGGTAGGTGAGTTTGGTTGAAAGCATAATAAACAAGCAGTAGCGTAAAACCCTTCAGCAGCCACTGTACCACATTAAACTTTCACTTGACCTAAGTGTCAAAAGAAAAAATTGTCTTAAACATTCTAAGGTTAATTAAGTTTTATTCTTGCATAATGTGTATGCTTTAATACTAGTGTAGTGCATATAGTAGCAATGTACAGTACAGTGTATATTATGCAGTTTGCTGTAATCGCTATACTATATATTGACATACTGAAAAATACATGTCCGTTTCACATTAGATATACGACGACCTGTGACAATATGCAAACGCATTAAGCAAGAGAACTGAGCATTGATGTAATATTTAATTTTACATACTGTAAGAATATACAATTACACTTGCTTTTGTACAAGCTTTAAACGTCATAGTGAAGTAACGTTAGATATGCCCATTCGTGGGCGTAAAGCCCTTCGATAGGCTATGGCTTACGTCAATCATATTTTCCCCTTAATGCCCATTGGCCGCCTAACTCTATCATCTCCCGCGGAAGTTTGTACAGTGAGAATTGTTCAACCGTCAATTATTTAAAAACATACCCTTCCATTTTTATATGTACCTTCTCTTGCGACATCTGTAACCTTACTAACGAAGACGAAAGGGAAATAAATTATATAAAGATGAATTTTGCGACGATGATAACAGATCGCAGAGCTGCTTAGCTGACAGCTAATACTACTATTGTGTAGGTCGTAATTGTCTTGTTTTCATATTCTTATTAGTCGTCACCGTCTTAAACAGCCTCGAAAAGGAGCCAAAAATCGGTATGAACTTTCGTTTAGCAGCATATCATGAATTTAGTTTCGCAAGTGTTTAATATTGACATGGGTCTTTTGTTGTTATTAGCATGTTAGCTAGCAGCAGCAGGAGTGCGAGCTTGCTGTAATTGATCTGGAATCACTTCAGATCCGCGTCATCCTCAATAATTCATCCTTTTAACATCATCATTTACTGTCATCACTTGGCAAGGGACTGTAATACGTCAGGTACAGTAAGACTTTACCCTGTAGGCTTTATAACGTCATACTAGCGGCAATATTTGTGTAAGCACGCAGTGCTGCCCTGTACTGTAAGTTCAGAGAAGTTCAGAATCAATCATTAGAAATCATTCTGTCATGTGAAAAAAAATATAAATAAAAAAGGTTGTTGTAAAAAAAGTTTGTATTTCTGTGAGCGTAACTATCATCTGTCACTATTTTCTTATAAATGAAAACGTACATGTATAAAGTGCGCGTATATTATATAATACCAATACGTGTGCGATGCGTGTGGTAACTAATACGGCTGTCATTTAATTCCTTGACAGACTATGTTGGGAGAATTTGGTATGAAAGAAAAGGAGAGGCAAGCCCTCAATAAAAACTCTGTCACTCTATGTAAGGATATGGTGGTGGATGATCTGCTGGTTCAGTGTCTGCAACAAGATGAAATTCTCACAGACAGTATGGCTGAAAGCATTATGGTACGTGCACTTGTGTTACTGTGCATTACATATAAAGCTCAATATTATAATTATTTCTTGGTTAACATAGACTCTCCAAATGTTTGCTGTGATGATTTAAAGATGATGCCTGTGAATTCTAAACAGTGGATCTACAATGGATAAAAAGTTTAGAAGAAAACTGCCCAGCATACATGGGATGTCCTTAATGCCTATTAAAAATCCCAGATGGATAACTGGTTGAGCTGTGCAGAGATGTAATCTAGGCAAATGGCAGCTAAAATGTTTTCGTTTGTATATTTCTGGTGAATGTGATTATGGTATGTAATTTCTGGTATGTAATTCCCATACTTTTGTTTGTGTTAATCAGGCTAAGCCAACATCCCAGAGCAAGAGTCGTCATCTGTTGACCCTTCTGCCAAAACGTGGTCCTCGAGCGTTCAGCAGCTTCTGTGCAGCTCTTACTGAGACTGAGCAACATCACCTCAGCAGAATGCTCATTGAGTTCACAGAGAAAGATGTGAGTCTACCTTTACTTCATTCAGGATCACACCCAGAGACACTCACTTGACAGGTTTCCATAAGAAGATATAGTTGCAGGGATCACTTAGTGACGGGCAGGAAAGGTCTGTGTTGAACATAACAGCATGTGTGATTATAGCAGAAGTAGCAGGATGGGGCATGTAACAGGTTGTGGTTTATCCCACACAGGACAGGACTTTGTGGATCTAAATAACTTTTAAAGCAGATGTATATTACATATTCACAAGCCAGATTATATATTTGTCTCTTCAGTTACTAGAAATGGGATAAATCCTGGCTATTTAGTTTATTATTGAGGTTGTGAAATCTCATACATTAAAGTATGTGTAGAGACTAAGGCAGAGACTAAAGGGAAGCACTGCTGAGCAGTGCCCCAGATAACCACACCCAGTTAGCCTTTTTACCAAAACCAAACAGACAAGAAGAGACTTTTCAATGGAACAATAAAAAACAAACAGGCTTTAACTTTCTGTTTGCTGTTTATTCTCACATGCTGGTCTGCAATGTAGCAGAATGTACCAATATAATTCTGTGTTTGTTTCAAATCTCATTGCAGAAAAGATATTCTGAGCCTTCACTTTCTCTCCCAACCCAGGAATGTGTGATACCCGCTAAAAGAGCCCGAACTCATGGTGAGCACATCTGTGTGTGTTGTGAGCATCTTTTTGTGTGTTTTTAAATGTGCCTTTTGCAAGAGCTTGTTTTGTTGCTGCGAAAAAATCAATTTTAAAGCATTATAAATTCAATTCCAATGTATTTGTGTAGTGCATAGATCGAAAATGAACATTATTTATGCTTTTCTGTACGATCCTCAGTTACACAGTAGTAAATATCAGAGCTTAATAAAGTTGCTTAAGTTCAGAGCTTTATAATGTTGAGCAGAATGTGGTTGATTTTGTGTTTCAGAATCTATGGAGATGTGTTTGGATGCAGACTGTCCCGTGACTACAGCTGTACTCCCTTGCACCCCTGAATTCTATGAATCGCACAGGTTTAAGGTACAAGCACACTAACTCTCTCAGAATATCTGCTTCGTTCCAATGCACAAACCCCACCACTAGATTTGCATATATTTTATGATATGGCAGCACATTAGAGCGTGAAACCTCTATGCAAATGTCTCCTGCCTTCTAAGGCTTACCCAATGCGCTCCAGCCCGAGAGGTTTGGCCCTGGTGCTGAGCAACGTGAGGTTCGACTCGGCAAACACTGATCTGGACGTGCGGAGGGGAGGGGAGGTGGACGAGGAGGTGCTGAGGAGGCTCTTCACTGAGCTGGACTTCACAGTCAGTCTGCACAAAGACCTCACAGCAGAGGTGAGTTATAGACACGCAAGATCATCAAAGAGCTCTTTAAAGCAAAGTCATTCATAAAGCATTTGTTGATTTATGTGTTTGTTTCAGGGAATGCGTCTGTGCCTAGAGCAGTTTTCTCAGAAGCGGGAGCATGTGGAGTACGACTGCTGTGTTGTGTGTTTGCTGTCTCACGGTGTGGAAGGATCAGTCTACGGCACCGACGGACAGCTGCTGATGGTACGTACAATTATTCAGTCTGTAGCATCAGTGTCTTTCATGTCACTGTCATAGTTTAAAACATCTCTCTGTGTCTCTTAGTTGGACTGGGTGTTTGAGGTATTTGATAACGCCCGCTGCCCTCAGCTCCAGAACAAACCAAAGATGTTCTTCATTCAAGCCTGTCGAGGAGGTGGGAGAAGTTGAATATTATTCTATTGCTATCTTGAATATTTGATTTTGAAGGTTTTTGTCCACCAGAACCTGAAAATATGTGGCGAAACATAAGCAATGAGCCACAAAGGCCACTGAGCCACTTGTTAAAACGTTAAAACAGTTTAACTCACTTGTCATCAGGAGGGGCCTATTTATATTTGTTAAGTGGTAATGGTACATTGGTGTATGATTTTCTGTCTTCTGTTTCAGAGGAGATGGACAATGGTGTGGAGCAGTTGGATGGCCTGGAAAGAACTCAGTCACCAGGCTGTGAACAGAGGGATGCTGGGAGAGAGGAGGAGAGAGAGAACAAAGAGAGGGAGGCGAAAGACAGAGAGACACTGAGAGTCAAACTGCCCCAGAGATCTGATATGATCTGTGGCTTTGCCACACTCAAAGGTTTCAGTGTGTACACAATAATGTATATTTAATCTGAGAGATTATTATTCAGTGTCTTGCTTTATATTGATTTTGATTAATTGATTTTGTGTGTGTGTGTGTGTGTGTGTCTTAGGCACTGCTGCAATGAGAAACACCAAGAGAGGGTCTTGGTTCATTCAGGAACTGAACACAGCCATCAGGCAAAGAGCCAATGACACACACGTGTCTGATATACTCGTGCAGGTGAGATATTGTGCTCTTACAAGGGTGTGCTGAATCTGACAGGGTGTTTATTAGCAATATTACCCCAACATATAGACTCTTATGTGCTCAGGTATGTGTAGTCTGTGTCGTTTGTGGGATTTAAACTTAGGGCTTTTATAAAACAGAGCCCCGGGGCAGTTGTGGTCTGTCCTGGGGCAGTTGTGGTCTACTGGTTAAGAAGTCAGGCTTGAAATCAGTAGGTTGCTTGTTCGATTCCAGCGCCAGCATGTAGCAACTGAAGTGTCCTTGAGCAAGGCACCTAACCCCTGATTGCTCCCCAGACGCTGCAAGGATAGCTGCCCACTGCTCCGGGTGTGTGTGTATGTATGTGTGTGTGTTCACTCCTCACAAAGGATGGGTTAAAAGCAGAGGTCACATTTCGGTTATGGGCAACCGTAACTGACAAATACACGTCACTTTCAAAACAGTGGAAAACATGCTAATATTATAAATAATTCTTGTACATTAGTCTAATTTTTGTATGTTGTGATTTGTATTTGGATTATTGAAATAGAATTAAATTGACAATTGGCATTTACATAATGAAATCCAATCCAATCCAATCAGATTTCATTATCAGATTAAAGAAATATACATGTATAACAGTATATAAAATTGTGTTGTCTGTGTTTTCTGTGCAGGTAAACAGTCGCATTAAAAGCAGAGAGGGTTACGCACCTGGATCAGCTCATCACCGCTGTAAAGAGATGTCAGAGTTCACCAGCTCTCTCTGTAAAGACCTCTACCTCTTCCCTAAGTACTATCCCAACAACTAACACACACTGCCCACTGATTATAATGTAGTGATGAGGAGCCCATCCATCACCCGCTCTGCTTGCAAACACACAGTGATGTCAGTCTGATAAGATTCTCATTTATTTCACATTCCTCAGCACAATGACAGCTTCACTAGAAAGCTTGTGTACATTGTTCACTGCAGATTATTTAGTCATTTGTATGAACTCTATATCTTCTAGTGGATTTGATGCATTCAGACAGTGCTCAAAATATTCCTCCTTTCATTTGTGCTCTTACTGTTTTTCTTTCTAACTAGCAAGAAAAGACACCAAGTATGTGTGACAGAATATATTTCTGTTTTTTTATGGTTTTAAGCTTTGGGGTTAATGGGGAAAAAATGAAATCCAAAATCTTTTGTATTCCAATATTTTTTTTAAATGTATGGTTTATATGGCAACAGATTTTTATTGTTTTTTTTAATTCACATACATAGATTTATTTTTGTCAGTTTTCTTTGTACAGTGTTTTAAATTCTTATGTTGGTACACACACACACAGTTACATTCAGTTAATGCATGTTGTGCCAGTACCACACCACACCTTTTTAAAATATGTCAGTCATTTGATTTGACCATGTCAGCTGGCACAGATATAGCCATTGTGTTTTAGACTAGAGCTTGCCTGCCTTTCTGTCCGCTGTCTTTAATGTTTTGCTGTATGCACTGTGGCAGCTGGTTTGAATTAACTGTTAGTAGGTCTTCCTGATTTAAAGTGGAACAATTTGCTCACCACATTGTCTGGCTCTGAAAGTGAATTTCCAAAGCATGAATACTGAAAAATGTATATGCTGCTTATCAATTCAATCATTCTGCAAACATTTGTGCAATTCCAGATGCTCCAGATTACATTTGCATTCCAATTGTTTCCCCTTCAGTCTTTTCACAATGACTTCATGCATGGACAAATGTATATGTATATATGTGCACATCTTATAGTTATGCTTGTGTATATGCAGAGGTTCTTCCATATTTCCTTGCACATTCCTTTTCTCTTGAAACAATCCGTGTGCCAATGAATTCTCTGGATGCTGACATTGTTTTGTCGTATAATACCTGCAGGTGGCAGTAGAGAGCTGAAGTTCTCACTATTTACTGTTTGCAACATAAAGGTTCAAATGTTCAGACTTAGTCTTCCTGTTCTGCACACATAACAATATTCTGTTTGAGTATGCAGGCTGTGAATCTGTGTGTGCTGTTTATCTCTGTGCTCATGTCTTCCTTATTCAGTTAGGTCAAGGGTTACAGCCTTTGACCTTTTAACATTGCTGTGGCATTCCTTGAGCTCTTTTTCACACTTGACACCTTTAACATGACTGATCATTCCACATCATATGTTTTTCAATTGTTTTGGCAGCCAAAATTATTACTTTTAGGAAAATATTGCTGTATTGGGATATATTCTGAGTTGTAACCAACATGTTTCTTATACACACACGGCATAAATTGAATGTTACAGACTAACATTGACAAGTATCAAAATAAGGGGGTTGTAGAAATGAAAAAAACTTTCATAATGTAAACGGTGCCATAAAAATGCAAGAAGTATTTAAACTAATGACTTGTTTTAATTGATTCTATGAACTGCCTTATTGTTATTTTAAAAAACGCAAATGGGAAAAGATAATTTGTATACCAGAGGAATGTATAAATGTTAACATCACAGTATTACTGTACTGTGTTTTCTATAAGCCGTATTTGATTAATGCTGCAGTCTTAATTAAGAGATCATCAGCATCTAAACACTAGTAATAAGAAGTTGGGGGTTGTAAAACAAGAACTGTATTGTGGGTAATGTATTTCTCAGGCTATGTTCACCTTGTTTAAATGTCTTCAGAATTCTGACGATGAAAGCTACAGTATTTGACAATCCTGTAGGTTCTTGTTGTGGTACAAATTGCACAAATTCCCCTCTGAAAATTTTAAAATACACAATATACAGGGATACATATTTAGCTATTCTGTATTATACTGTCCTGTTTAGTCTGTGCCAGACGAGTGCCTAGTTAACTTTAAGTGGGTTTAGGAGTTTATTCACTGCCTTGATCAGCTGCACTAACCAGTTCTGAAGGTGCTTAAGTCAGCTATAAAGAAACTGTCATATTTGTATTTTTCTAGTGCAAAAGCTGCCATGTAATAAAACAATACTGTTGTAATAAAACAATTTGAATGGGTTTATGTTTCTCTGTTTAAATAATTATTTATTTTTTGAATGATTTTAGATGTTACTAGATGTAACTAAAACTGGTTGATATGAACTAATATTATAAAATATTTATAAAATCTCATTGGTTACAGTTAATTACTAAAAATACTAAAATCAGAGGATACTGTCATGTAACTACACACCCACAGAAATAAACAAAATACCAAAAGAAAATATTTTTTTTGCGTACTAGGATCACTAGGTTAACAAAGACCCTGGTTAAAAATTTGCCTCTGAATGAAACCTGCTCAGGTACTCCTGATGGTGGTCACCATGTTAGTTGTTTGCATGAATGTGTTTTTTTTTATCAGTTACTGGGTGTTTAGATGTGCAAAGACATATATTCATGTGCTGCTGTAAAGTTTGTGTGTATGGTCTGGTAGGTTGTAATTAGGTGTATAAAAGTCATACACCTAGCAGAATGTTATGTTCTTTGACTATGGAAGTCTTTAGTATTGAATGTATCTTACCCTGTCTCCCTCTATGTTTTTTAGAGTTGTCCTCTGCCTCCGTGGTGATGCATTTATATCTGTGTGCTCAGGTTTCCCTGTACTGCCGTTGATGCAGGAAAGCTTGTCATTAAGGCTTTATGTCTCGATCTTGTAACACCCACCCAACCTATTAGCCTGACTTTAGTGCTAACAATGTTTTTGCTGCAGTCCCTGGTTGTTACAAATATACGTCAGTGGTTATTGGTTTATTTATATTTACACTTTATTTAGTTTCCCATATTTAGACTTTGTATAAATTTCCATATTTAGCTTTCCATTTTTTTTGTGTGATGTGTATGTGGTGATTAGACAATAATTTTCATGCATGAGTTGTGGTATGAAAATTGACCACCCCTGCAATGCCTCTTTGTACTTCACACTAACTGTGAACTATCAGATTAATTTATAAGGTTTGTCATACGAGCACAGGGTTCTGCTGGGCTTTCTTTCTATTGAGCATGTCATATCAGTAGATGTTTCTCCTGAACGATCCTCTTGGCAATGTCTGTAGACATCTCGAGCTGCAGGAAGTCATCCACGATGGAAAAGTTGGCAGAGCCGTCACATATTCGTCTGAGTTGTGTTTGAATCACAGCACGAATGTGGTGTATTTTAAGACTGGGCCATCTAGGTTTCCTCGCTGCTGAAGGTTTGTCTCGTTGCTCCCCTGTACTCCCTCCGCACTGCCTCTTCTCTCATGTTACGGGGCGCCCCCGAGGGGGTGGTGCCCTGTCGAAAACACCCACGTTGGCCAGAAGGAACGAAAACAAGAAGAGGTGGAAGCAAAACGGAAATCAAGTTGGGAGGGGGTTTGGGGCTGTGGATAGGAGAAGCATGTTGCCGCTAGTAACGGCTGCTAGTATGGATGTCGCTAATGTGAGATGAGGCACAATTAGCCGTCTGTCGCGGCTAAGAAAAGACAAGCAGATCAAGTCCTGCATTATCCACTTAACACAAAACACTCATCTGTTTCAGTCAATCTGTTTCGCATACTGGTTTTTTGCTGTCCATTCAACAATGTAACTTCATCCACCTATTTTCTTGATTTGTCTCAAAGTGAGTTTCAAAATCTATTTTCTAAATTTTGTGTTTTTGTTTCAGGTAATATGTTTTATATTGATGTTTATATTATACAGAATGTTTTTGTGTGGACAGGACTCATGAGAATGGTAACCCTTTTTTTTGGCAGAGGCTTGTATTCAAAGCAATTTACTGTGAAATCAAGGCACACAATATAGATTTCTCAGGTCTGAAAATGTCATTTTGAAAGGTAATGAAAAGGAACATAGTGCTCAATGTTAAAATATATTTCATGGCTATACATTTATTTTTATGAGCACAATATATATTTTTTAAATCATTATCTAGAAAACAAGGAATAGAAAAGTAATGGAAAATTGTTGGTCAAATGCAACTGGAACCTGGATTTATTTTGATTTGGGTGTTCGTTTGGAATCATGTTTAATACAAAGTTGAGTTTAATGTACTAACTACCTGTAAAACTATAGCATGACAAATGAATTTAAATTACTGTTTGTAAGAGTTGCTGCATGTTTGATGTGTTTGCTCTCTCTGTATTTGTATCTGCACACATGTTAGTGTTGTTTGTGTAAAAGTATGCCAAGCATTAGGAGAGTTTGTGTGGTGTGCATGCGCTGGTGTGCATCTAACTGCAGCAACACGCATGTCAGCATTCTGCCTGCATGTGTGTTGTGGGTGCTTTAATGTAAGAGAGAGACGGTGTGTGTTTCTCAGCTTGAGTTAGTGTGTGTAACTAAATAAAAGGGTAAGACCCAGTCAGTGTATGTGTTTCATATGCTGTAACACAGGAGAGAGACAGTGTGTGTTTATTTTTGGCTCAGTGCGAGCGTGTCGATGGCTGCCGATGTGTCGCAAAGGAAAGCTCTGAGATACCAGCAGACCCTGGTTAGTCACTGCCTTAATATGCTCCTCTTTCTGTCTCCAGCTGTTTTGTGTTCTTACGCTGCATGGGCCGTTTCACAGTCTGGCTTTTGGTGGACTTGCTGAGGTGTGTCCTGGTCAGTCCTAGAAGCGCTTGTCTATCCAAAATACAACCTTTTACATAGTGGGTCTCCAAGTCTTTAACTTTAGTAGCCTTTAATTGATTTTCCATTCTGTTCCTGCAGGGGTGTTGTAGCATGACTCATTAGAATCGCTGTAACCTGTGTCAGCACACTGCTGATAAAAGACAATCTGTCTTGTCAACTTTCAGTTGAGTTTAGCCCAGACTCAATACTGGAGATGTGTGTATTTTATGTTTCTTGTGGTTACTTATTTTTGAGGTTTTGCAGGAGACAACCATGTTTGTGTATGTGTGTGGTTGCACCGAACTTTCAACCATCTAAAACATCTACTGGTTTATTGCTTGTCAGTCATTTCACAACTTCTTTTCAGTTTTATTTTTGAGTAACTTTTCTCTAAGAGCTTTAAGCTACATTGTCTTCAATCCAAAGTTTTGAGTGTCCGAAAACTCTGAAAGAAAATCTCAAATGTCTCAAATGATCTGGGGACCAAATGTCAGTTATAATAAAACTAGTAATGAGGCGGTTTTTGAGGTTGTGCGTATTTGCTCTAAACTTGCGTTCCACGTCTACACTGCTATACGCTAGCAGAAACCTGAGCATGCAGGTTAAATATACGCCTAAACCTCATGCTGCTGTGCTGTGTGTGGTCACTATATGGCCGAAAGTCAGCAATACACAGTCAGCTGATCTGGTAAATTAATTGACCAGACTGAGTTGCTTTCATTGTACAGTTTATTAGGACAGCCAGATTATTATATTACTGCTGAAAGAAATAGATCATGCACAAGGAAAAATATACAGGTCAATCACAACTGTCAATCACAAGAAAAAGAAAGAATACAGATTGGTTGAAAATGTGTGCAGACGGTGTCAATTATTTAGCTGTCAAAAGTCATTATAGCTCTCACACATAACGCCTCCACTTTCCATTTCCTCATCTGCTTTCCTCTTGCATTGACTCTTGCCATCCTGAGTTCCATCAGTTTTCTTTCCTACTACCAAATATGGGAGGATTGCCAAGGCCTGGAGCTTTTTTTAACCTTTGTAACTTATGTAGGAACGGATTACTGTCCCCTTGTTTGTATGTTTCACACAGACACAGGAGATTTTTTTAGAGAGTCCAGTCAGAGGAAAAACTCGATCTTCAGCCCTATTCAGAGACTTTATAAGTTTGAATGTTTGTCTCTATATATTATCAGAAGAATCAATACAGTATCTGTTGAAATATTTTTAAAAGGATCAACTCCAATGCCTAAAACAATAACACAAAATGTTTTTATTTGCTTTAATAGTAGGTGACAAAAAACATCCTGCATGATAATAATAAACATTTATATGACTTAAAACATTTACAATATAGTGTCTTCATTAAAATATAAAATGCAGAAAGTAGCAATCATTAGATTAATAGTTATAATAATAGTACTTAATAATTATATATAAAAAATGTTAATAATTATAATAATTTGCACAGTGTTTAAATAGTAGAAGTAATTACAAATTCAGCTCCACCATAGAAAACAAACGTAAGTAGGGCTGTTCTAAAACGGTTGGTGTGTGTTAATTTACAGGAGTGTTTATTTAAACATATGTTGAACAGCAGTATGTGTTGGTTTTAACAGTCATAGTTAAGTAATTTCACTTCCAGGTCAGGCAGCTGTGGACGACCTCTTCTGTAGCAGAGGCCTCTGGGAATCTGACCGCTGACTGACAGCAATGAACAAAGGCTGAGGCGGAGAGAGAGGGAGTGTAGAGAAAATTGTGCAGAAGATAAACTTATTTATTGGGCACAAGTTCTGATCCTGCCTTTAAATTAGCATTTTCTTGAGGTCAGAGTAATGCTGGGATATCTAAATCCAAACAAGTTTGCTTAAGATTGCATCTATTGTATAATTTTTGAACTTTTTTGTTCAAAAGTTACCAATAGCCAATAATATTATATACAGTTAGTTTTTTAATTAAGCTGTAGTTCAAAAGGACATATATAAAAATAAACCTTGTTTCTAACAGCATAGAGAGAAATTATTGAAATTAATGTATTGTTTATGTACTATATTTTTACAGTTTCTGATGAAAAGGAAAGTGAGTGGTACATTGTTGTGATGCTGCCATGTGTTGCCATGAAGTTGCTATTAAGTTATCCAGAGAGGTTTTGGGCAGAGAGGCTGGGCAACCCTTTTCCTGGAGGGCCAGTGTTCTGCAGAGTTTAGCTCCAACCCTAATTAAACACGCCTGAACCAGCTAATCAGGATTAGTAGAAGGCTACAGGCAGGGAAGTTTTATCAGGGTTGGAGCTAAACTCTGAAGGACACCGGCCGCCCAGGAACAGGGTTGCCCAGCCCTGTTTCTGAGTATGTATGCAGTGAAGTCTTTTGGGTGGTTGTTAGGGTGTTGCTGGTTGGTTGCTGACTAGTCCAGTTTAAAAGAGCTCACCTGATTTTCTTTTACATTATTTTCTCTATGGTTTGGATCCCTTAATGTATAACTATGAGATTTTTTCCAGTTGTTACATTGCCAAGTAGAAATCAAGTAATGCAAGTATTGCTTAAAATAAAGAGAAATTTCCATCCAGCTGGTTGATATCACAAAATAAACCATGGGAATGCGACAGGGTAAGTGGTATGTTAGCAGCGATAACAGATCTGGAATTGTCGCATCTGGCCAATGAGAATCAAGTATTTAAAAGAACTGTGTAATTAACTGTAATAGCACACTTCAGTCTAATGCTCATTATTTAGCGCAACCTCTTAACACTTAAGTATTAACAATTCTTATGCTTGATAATGTTTGTTTAAGTGATGATGAATATATTCAATTATATTGAAGAGGCTTCACCAAAAAATGTAGGACAGGACTTAATTTTATTTTCCAGGAACTGATTGGATGGTTGGAAGTTAAAGGGATAAAACCTACCTGTCCATTGGACATTCAGTATAGTCCAGTCTTTGCTGAAAGTCATACATCATCAGGAGGTTCATAAATGTGGTTTTATGAGACAGGGGAAGTTAATGTGTTTGATTATAGACTATGAGAAAATAGTTAGAATTAGATTTATCATGTTGAGAATAGATTTTTCATGTTGGTAACAAAATTCCATATCAAAAGTCCATTAATGCACATTTAACCCTTTCACTTTTTAGACATCAATAAATGTATAAGAGATTAAAACTTTTGGCCATAAAAGTTTTCAGATACCATCCAGATACCATCCAGATACCATCCAGATACCTGCGGTGAATGTCCAGACAGGATTAGGAAACCACAGCCCTGTGAATTAACAGCTGCTGACAGTCCAATGTCAACTACACAGTCTCTAAATAAGATCCAGTGCATTGTGGGTAATGTGGTTTGCTTATGTTAACCTACTGGACATCCTCTATAGGGCAGATACAGTTACTAATATGCATATTTTCTGAAGGTGAATAGGACAAGGTACATGTAAGAGAGGAAGGTGGAACACAGATACATCCCAGAGGATAAATAACGAGATTCACAGATGAAACATTAACATGATAAAAGGACCCATCAACACTTTTGAGACTGTTCTGAATTTTGATCAGATTCTGGTGAGAATAAATCAAATTATTACTTTTTCCTGCTGTGGCTTTAAAAATATGAAAGTTATAAACATTTATCAGGAATAAGGAGGCATTGAACATTTTAATGACTGTATATTTTTAAACAACCATAATTTTTCTGAAGGAAGTCAGTTCTATGTAATTCAACAGCAGTTTAATTTATTTGTATATTTTTTTTCACAGAACACATTGTTTTATGTACTGATTTACCAGAAGTTTATTGTTCTTAATTAGATTATTAATTAGAAGTTACTGGTTAATATAACATGATATTTGACAGAAAAAGCAAGACCTGATGAATAATTCTGCTGGTGTGTGTTTTTTGCAAAAGCTAAATTTTAAAATATTATAATAAATTTGTATTGTTTTAAATTGTGGTTTTGAGAAAGAATTGACTGATTGACTGTTACAAACTCATGCTCTGAAATGTAATGTATGCGTCAGATTTCATTACATTTACACACACACATACATGTACACTCACTGAATGCCATATTTGTGCTTTTAATTAACTCTCAAAGTCACTATGCCCTTTATTGCTTGTGTCTGTTAACAACATCTACTACTCTCGCTTTCTCTCTCCTACCCTTTGGAAAATGTATTTTCCTTATATATCTTAAGGGTCAGCCAGTCTTGTATTCCAGTTGGTTTAGTCATTTTTAATAACACTTTTGACATAAATGTTTCTTTGTTTGTAACAGTGTTAGAGCAGACATACAAATAAATAATAAATTTAATCAATCACTGAACCTTCAGAACTTGGAGCTGAGCTGTGGGTTTCAGTGCCTTTTAATCTTGTAAAGTTTTCGTCTTCAAACTTAAAAGGTGTTTTATGTGTTTTGAGGTGAAACCTTGTTGGCACAATCTTGTTATGTGCATGTATTTGGAGACAGGCCTCTTAAGTATTAGAAGAATGAGAAAAACAGGTGCTAGCATAGAGAGAGAGAGAGAGAGTGTTGTGTTTAGGTAAATGCTTTTCTGTTCTGTCTCTCACACTGTCATTCAGTTCAATCGGTCCTGAGGTTTATAAATTAAAGAGACAATGACAGAGACAGCCTCGAATTCTCTCATTCTCTCTCACTGACTTTAGTCTCTGTCGTAATCATGTATTGAATAGGAGCAATTACAAGCAGAAATGTCTGTGAAATGTTTTGTTCAGTACACATTCTTTATTCTCTCATTTTTTGTGAAATCTTTCTTGTGTGTGTGTGTGTGGTGGGGGGGGGTATAAATGAATAGTATTAAACAATGAATTCCATCGTGTCATATGTTGTATGGAGGTACGTAATGTTCCTCATATCCTATGTCCAAACCACGGCTACACAAAAAGTGGGTTAGTATATATGTCATAAATTACAAAAATACATTCATTAGAAAGATTCAGTAGTATAATTGACTATAGTTTTAATTTAATTACTGTTTAATGCTTTTAATAATTTCATAAACATTCATTAATATTTCAACACATTTATTTAACACACATTAATGACATGCAATGCAGTTTTTTTACGCATAATAATCACCAATCAGCTCTAATGATGTTAAAATTGTAAATTCATTCTTATTGTAATCACATAAAAACATTTTTCTGATGTGTCAGTCACTACTAAACTCAAACTAACAAACACTGAAAAAGCAGATGAGTTTTTGGTTGTTATTTTAAGTCATCCTTTCTTGTTAATTAAATGTGGTTCTATCTTTATTGATTAAAAATATATGGACTAGGTCCACATTTTTTGCGTAATCATCTAACATTAATGTTGCATAATTGTTATGAATATTTTTAGGTTTTGTTGTTTTCATGAGTTCATGAGTGTGCTGAATCTGATCTCCTCAGTCTTGCACCATGTGGGGTCTGTGCTAGACATGATTGTATGTGCATGTAAGCGTGTATCACATGTAATAGAAAGAAGGTGAAGAATGTCCAGCTTGGTGGATCACTTCCTGCTTTAATGGCCAGTCTCCACAGTGTGTGTTGTGTCCAAACTTTCACATGTGGGTCACCATTTGCGTTTGTGGATTAGGCTTAATTTTTTTAGAGTTAATTTTGTGTGTGTGTGTGTGTGTGTGTGTGTGTGTGTGTGTGTGAAGGCATATATGTGGTGTGGGAGGTGCTCAAGGGAGATCTTTTTTCATTACACATAGCCTGACTATTTCTGTCTGACATATACAAACGACACAAACACACACACTAGGTTTCTATGCTTTTATGCTGTACAAATTGTTTATACTATTCCCTAATCCTCAAAGAAACTTTTTCACATTTTTAAATAAACATTTTTAATATGTTTAATTATTAAACATACTACTGTTTTTAAAAAACAAATAAAAACAGTAGTAGCAAAACAAGAACACACACACTCTTACTCTGTTATTGATTCACTACATATTCACTCTTCCCCAGGCTTACAGTCAAACTCAACATATGAGTGCTCAAAACACATTGACAAAATGATATCAGCTGGTATGTGTGGAGAGAATCAGGAATTCTGTCTCAAAATATTTTCAGACACTGAACTGCTCATCCACATCATCAGGGATTTTTTCCCCCTTGCTATCCCAGTATTTCCTGCACAGATTGTATATGCTCATTGTAGATGCCATAGAGTCCTGCTGTGATTTTGCGGAGTGTGTTTAATGAAGCCATTCCTCTGCCTTGTGATGATGTCCTGAGAGTGGTGTATTTTTCAGCTGTATGGAGAATATAGGGAGCAGCTGGGTAATGTTGCCAGAAGGGAGGCCACACGTCTGCTAACTGAAAGGCAATGGAGGAGACACACCCGCAACACCAAAGCAGCCAGGAGAAGGTACAGCCAAGCAAATCATGCTGGTTTGGAGGAAGGGCCCATGACATCAGGATTAAGTCTATCCTCCTCTATAAAAAAGCCCCGCCCCTATTCCAAATGCCAAGGTGATAATACAAACAGAGTGTGAACCAGAAATAAATTCTGTTTACTTAAAAATTCTGGGCACTTTTAAAAACACACTAAAAATGAGTTTTTGTTTGTTAAGCCATTCTTAACCGTATGCAGAAATAGTATATAATTAAATACTCAAAATAGCAAAAATTTTATTTGAAAAAAAAAAGACAATCTTTAAATTATTTGTATAATCAATATATTGAAAACAAAATCAAGAAACATATAATAGCAGTGAATGACAATTGGATTTGTAATAAATTTCGATTTCTGTATTAATGTTGCAGATTGCCTGGCCCGAATCCAGAGGTACATTGTTACAAAGCTCGGAGAAGACTGGATCTTTCTGGTTCTCTTGGGCCTCACCATGGCTCTGGTTAGCTGGAGTATGGACTATGCCAGTGCCAAGAGTCTATACGGTATCAAACACATTTTGTTCCATACCATTGGTGGATATGAAAGAGAAATTAGCAATGTTTGTTGCAGAGCACAAATACACTGGCTGAATATGAAGCTGTGGGTGTAATAATCTGTGTAGCTTTTTTCAGTTTTATGAATTTGGTAACATTTCACCTGAAGCCTGTGTGTATTTTAGCAATATGACATAAGAAACCTTACTGAGAGGGTGATTATTGCTTTCATATAACGGTTACTACATAACAATTATGTGATCCCAATACCCAGAATTGTTTCACTGGATATCATGTGTTACATGTCTCTCTCTCTCTCTCTCGCTCTCTCAGCATATAAGTGGATGTACAGAGAGTTAAAGGGTAATGTGGCTCTGCAGTATCTGGCCTGGATCTCATATCCCATCATCCTCGTTGTGTTTGCATCCCTGTTCTGTAACCTGGTCGCTCCGCAAGCTATAGGTGCCATCACCTCATTTCCTCTCTTTCCTGCTTTGATTTCCCTATATTCTTTTCCCATTTCACCAGCAAACCCGAATACAATTAAAGTCCAGAAGCTTCTATTGTGTCATCTATAATCTGTTATTT
Source organism: Yasuhikotakia modesta (assembly GCA_036877545.1). Lineage (NCBI taxonomy): Eukaryota > Metazoa > Chordata > Actinopteri > Cypriniformes > Botiidae > Yasuhikotakia > Yasuhikotakia modesta. Next base: position 107,554 of record JBAJNP010000126.1, on the reverse strand, counting down.
CACATCACATTCATTCTTTGAGTAGCTTTTGTCCTCAATCCACCTCCACCACCTACGACACATTAAATCTTTTTGCCGTACCTCTTTCTAAAATGTTGTCATCTCTCATTTCTCTCAGCTCCTGTCACAATTGTTTTGATAGCTTTTCCTGTGAGCCCCACATCACACTGCAGGATATATTCCTGTCTTTTATATCTTTCATAATCACTGTGACGAGATCTACACTGTGTAAAATAGTTTTCTTTTTCTGGATATTGGCTGCTCACGTCTCTCTCCTCACCATCTCCTCTGTGTGCCTCAGGCTCTGGGATCCCTGAACTCAAGACTATTCTGAGAGGTGTGGTGTTAAAGGAGTATCTCACTCTCAAAGCATTTGTGGCAAAAGTCATTGGTCTTACTGCAGGTCTGGGCAGTGGGATGCCCATTGGAAAGGAGGTGTTTGTTTCTTTTATAAATATAGTTCAAAAATATGATTTGATATAAACTAAACATAATGTCTATTATATACAATAATAAATAGATAAATAAATGTATATGTTTATAATATGAACAGTATTTAATGATAGTGATTTTTAGGTGACGTAAGGTCTTTTTTGAGTGTATGCCATTTTATGTGAGTAATATTTGTAATATATGAATATATTTGTAATATTTGTTTTAAAATCCTAAGACAAAACAAAAACGAAACAGTCTGCTTATCTGTCTCCAAAGTGTTCAGGGAAAATAAAGTTTATTAGTTATCTGTGCATACAGTACATATAGATTTGCATATAGTATAATATATCAATATAATATATTTTTGTGCATTTTTGCCTATTTTTCTTTTCAATAACCTCAAAAAAATGAATCGTCAGGGTCCTTTTGTGCACATAGCCAGTATCTGTGCTGCAGTGCTGAGCAGAGTCATGTCCATCTTCACTGGTGTGTATGAGGTAAAAATCAGCCCCTGCGAGTCAATGTGTGTGTATGTGTGTGTTTGGCATGAGTGTTCTCTCTTCAGAAGCTGGTGACCTTAATGGCTGATCTACTATCAGGTTACTCATTGGCACATTAGCTTCCACTCTGCAACAGCCATTATGAAGCTCATTTTACTAGTAGACAGATGCTAAAACTGGTCTGTGATCAGCAGTTAAGCGTTATGATGAACTGCTCTGTATGTCTTTTCTAATGTTAATGAATTTGAATCTGGGAGTTACTAATTTTATATTTGTATCTCATTCCCCCTTTTCATTCCTTCCTCATTGTTTCTATGTCATTATTTTTTTCTCTATTAATAGTGATGGTCTTTTGGCATGTTTATTAACTGCTCACTCATTGAATGTGTGTGTGTCCTGATGCTGTTATTTTAACCCCACCCAAATCACCCAGAGTAGTGCCCATGTTCAGGATCTGCTGGTCTGTGCCTGTGCGGTGGGAGTGGCCACCTGTTTCGCCGCCCCGGTGGGAGGCAAGTCATGCCCGCTTTTACCTATAATGTACTCCACTGTACCCTGTAGGCCTACATACTGACTTCAACAGAAAAAGAACACATGGCTAATGTATTTTTCTCTCTGCCATCTCTCTGAGTTTCTGCTGCACAGTTTGGTGTGTGTATAAAGCTTTGGTTTGGTTTTCTTTGAATGGATACTGGCTCTACTCTAAAGTTATATAACATTACATTACCCTTTTGTTTTTCCCCTGCCTCCCTTTATCATTCATTCTCTTTTTCCCTTCATCACGCTCTACCATCTCTTCTCTTTGATCTCTCTCTCTTACACAATGTACTCACTGACATTTCTAATCTACTTTTATAACTGGCCTTCATCCTTCCACTAACATCCTCATCTTCCTCTTTCCCTTCACTTCAAACTCCCTTTCTGTCTCTCTTATGTCTTGGTGTCAGTAGAACCCCTATGGTTACACAGACATTCTGACGGTAGGATGTGCTGTTGGGGTAGGCTGCTGTTTTGGGACTCCCCTTGGAGGTAAACATGTCTCTTTTCTCTCTGTCTCTCTCTAATTAAAGTCCCTCATCTCCTTTTCAATGTTTTCAGCTTGATACCTGCTGAATAATTAACTTCATCAACATCTCTGTTGAATGCACCTGTTATTATTTCATATGCTGTGCGCGTTTCATGTTTTTTAAACAGTCTATATACTCTACAGAGTGTGTGATAAAGGTCTTTAAAGTGTGTCTATGTGCACTGCCCAGGTAGTCAGCCTTTTTAGTACCTTTCTACTGCCAGAATTAATGTTAATGATGTACTTATTCACTTAGGACAGTTAGAGGTGCAACTTACTGAACCAATGACAGTGTTGAGGAAACCTGCTTGAAACTATTTTTGTGATTTAGTGGTGCTTATGGCTCAGAATAAAACACCTCCACAAGAGAAAACTCTTACTTTTTTCCTGTTTTTGTCTATTTAATGCATGTGTTTTGTGTGTTTCTATCTCTCTTTCTCTCTTTCTTTTTTCTCTCCCTCTCCCCCGTGAAGTCTCTGTACTGTCATTTGCTTTCTCTACTGGTATTTAACTGTTTTTTCTATTTTTATGCTTGCGCTCTTTCTCTCAGGTGTGTTGTTTAGTATTGAGGTCACGTCGACATATTTTGCAGTGAGGAATTACTGGAGAGGATATTTTGCAGCCACGTTCAGTGCCTTCATATTCAGAGTCCTGTCAGTGTGGAACAAAGATTCTGGTGGGACACACACATACAATGGATACAATACATTCTGCATATACAATACAATACATAGAGTTGATACAATAAATAAATTATAAATTATTTAAAATATTAACAAAAAGTCTGGAATTTCATGTTGTAAAACCCCAAAAGTAAAACAGAAAATTGCTAAAATACTCTCTTTTTTTCGCAGTCACAATAACAGCATTGTTTCGTACAAATTTCCGTATGGATTTCCCCTTTGATCTGCAGGAACTGCCAGCTTTTGCAATTATTGGGTGTGTAAATTCATGTATAGATTTTCTGTGTGTTGCCTTCAAAATGTTAACAGTTTAAAGTCAGTAAAGACATCCTTTTATATAAATACAACAAGGGGAAAAATACATTTTTTTGTAACATTCGTATCTTGTGTCTATAGGATCTCATGTGGGTTTTTAGGAGCATTCTTTGTCTATCTGAACAGACAGGTTGTTCTGGTCATGAGGAGACAGACGGCACTTACACGCTTCCTTACAAAACAGCAAGTCACATAATAAACATTAATAACTACTTTATAACACATGTATTATCTTGTTATTATACCTGCTTTTATTATTGTAGATATAATTACAGTGGTAATGAATTGCTTGTTTATGTCTGCATGTGTTTGTTTTGTTACAGCCGGTTGATTTACCCTGCTGCTGTGACACTAATTATAGCCTCTTTCACATTTCCTCCGGGTTTTGGCCAGTTTATGGCTGGAGAGGTAAATATACTCAGATACACACACAAATAGAGGTCCATACAGCAAACTAATTCAAAAACATTTTTGCAAATGTTTACAAACACATTTATTATTAAATGTTCACTAGTTCTTATATCTTTAGCGCAGGCTATTTTTGATTAATAAGTCGCCACCGTTTCTCCTGACTGAAGCCTCATAAATAAATCTTGGTTCTGCTGGTCTGGTGTGATCACATGATGAGAATGTTCTGAAGTTCTTTATGGTTTCTCTGTTGTCACACAGATGATGCCCAGAGAGTGCATTAATTCTCTGTTTGATAATTACACCTGGACAAAGATCTCAGATGCCACAGCCCTGCCTGGGCTGGGGCGGTCTGCTGCCTGGCTCCACCCCCAAGTCAGCGTTTTTGTCATACTTCTCCTCTTTTTCGTCATGAAGGTGCTGTTTGTCAAAATTACAAATTATTATAGAAAATAAAATGTGTATACTGTGTGTGTATACATTTGTACTGTAAATTTCCTCTCATATAGTTTTGGATGTCTGCCGTCTCTACAACAATGCCAGTCCCGTCTGGAGCCTTCATGCCTGTGTTTATCTTGGGTCAGGCATTTTTTAACATATAAGCCCATTTTAAGATATGGCCATTTTTCATCACAGTTATCAAACATTCATATATTTTGTTCAAAAGATTAATCATCTTTGTGTATTCATGTTAATTGTAACATGAGCATAATCATATGTGTCTTCAACAAACAGGGGCAGCTTTCGGACGGTTGGTGGGTGAGATCATGGCCACACTGTTCCCAAACGGGATTCTGTTTGATGGGATTGTGTACCAAATCCTACCTGGAGGCTATGCAGTGATTGGTCTGAAAACTTTCCTTTTTCCTGCCAATCCTTCAAAACTTTAATATTCTTTGCTGCTATTAAAAATACAATATTTTTTCCACTTTTATTCCACATTATCTTTTCTCAATCTCCTGACCTGTAGGGGCAGCAGCTATGACCGGGGCAGTTACACACACAGTTAGCACGGCTGTGATTTGTTTTGAGCTAACAGGGCAAATTTCACACATCCTGCCCATGATGGTGGCTGTGATTCTTGCTAACATGGTTGCTCAGGGTCTACAGCCTTCTCTTTATGACTCCATCATTCAGGTGAAGAAACTGCCCTATCTGCCTGAGCTTGGAATTGGCCACATCAGGTATCGTGTCCGCACTGGTAACTGCATATTTAGATTACATGTTTAGATTTACATATTTAAATATTTAAATTTACATATTTAAATATTTAGATGGATTGATAATAATGTATTGCTTATTCTGCCCCCCAAAATGATGATGGGCAGAAACTATGTTGGGTTTTGAATGTCTGTTGCTTAAACTGTCTTTCTTTGCATGGCAGCAAATATAATATCTTTGTGGAGGACATCATGGTGAAGAAAATCATGTTTCTGTCACCTCAGTCCACGTACAGAGAACTGAAAGATCTCCTTGAGTCCACATGCCTTAAAACCATCCCACTCGTTGACTCTAAAGGTCAGTGATTTTGTTGCATGTTGGGGTTAAAATTTCAGGCTCCTCTTTGTTTCATTAGTTTTTATTTGAACTGAATGGCCTGTTCCACATGATGTACAATTAGAACTTGTATTAAAACTTCAGGACATATAATTGTGTAGAAATGTTGTGTTCTATTTCATGATTTGGGGGTAATTTATAACATACTGGGAAGTGTTTTTTTATGTTTGTAAAAAATCTATTTACCGAATATAATGAAATTTGAATTCAATACAAAAGTCTCTATAGATGGCATTTTAAATGTTTGTTATTCTTATTAATGTATGCCTCTGAAAATATCCCATTTACTGTAGATTCAAATTACAATTCTGAATCCTGTGTGCTATTTCAGTTCAATTCAAATTTAGAGTGAAGAAGCCGCAGTGTATTTATGCATAGCTATGCAACAACAATACAGTTGTGTGATGGTTTTAAATTAAAAGGAAGTTAATTATTTTCCCACTGTCAGAATCAATGATTTTATTGGGCTCCATTGAGAGTTGTGAACTTCAGGCTGCCCTTGATTGGTGGCTCTCAGCTGAGAGGCGGGTTTATAACCAAGGTGAAGGCGTGCCCAGCCAGGGGTCACAGGTCAGCTGGGAGTGCTTTCCTTTTATGGATGAGGAAGTTGGAGAGGACAATGGGGAAAAGGTGAGAGGATGTGCTAAAGGTACAGACATTTTTACACACATTTTTTTTAGTTCCTGGAAGACCCCCAACACAATTCTTTTGTTTTCTGCTTGTCACGCTCAGAGGGAGATCTTCAGCTCTCTGATTTGACATCAATAAGAAAATGTTCTTTTCTAAAAATAAAACAAATTATATTGGTATACTAATTTTACAATGTTACTAAAATGATTAACAGGGTAACACAGTCTCTGAAGAGTGTAATGGCCCACTGGGGTCCACTAAAACCACAGACATCTCAAATTATACCACATCTGGTAAGTTTAAATTGTTGCTGGGCAACAAACTTGTTTTCAGATTCTGCTTAAGAGGTATTCAACTTTGTGTTGAAATGTATTCATTAAACCACTTTAAAATCAATTTTCAATTTTTGTTTACAATGTTTAAATGGCAATGTCTTTTAAATGGTAACAGGTGTTCTACAGTCCATGAGAAGGACTCTTCGTCGCCTCCTCTCCTCCTCTTCTTCATCAGCACAGACTGAACCAGAAGTATGCCATTTAAAATTTCTCTCAGAAAGATCTTTTAAAAAAGATCTTTAAATTAGCTTTTAGATTAAACCTGCAATCTGAATTGATCCCATGAATATATAAAGAATATAAACTAGCATATTTAAAAACACAGTATAGTGGAGTGGAAAGAGTATATATTTCACTTTATGAAGGATATGACAATTTTCTAGGCGACAACAGGAGCGATCATTTGACAGTACAATGGCTCAACTATACATCCATCACCGTCATCACAAATCAGCTGTTAAATTGTTTGTAGCTGCTAAATTTGAGCCGTAGGTGGAGACAAATCTCGCAGTTTTAATAGCTTGTATTTTAAAGCTGTTTGAGATGCATTTTGTCCCTTCACGAGAGCACAATTTTACGGAGTTAGGAACTCTTACCAGCAGTTGGCTTCAAACGCCCCGTGTGTTTAGAGCAAAGTTGCAAAACACGATGAAATATTTAAAGGGTTATTTTTAGTGTGAATTACGATGTTATACATTGATGCCCTTCTCTCTCGATTGGTCTGCCTTTCATTTCTCTGTATTTCTTCTGTTTTACAATTGTCTTTTAAGAGTCCCCCGGCCCCTGCTGTAGCTGATAACATGACACCTGAAGAGGTACTGTGATGAATTGATTTATTTACACCACAGTTCAGACACATGGCTGCAATTAGCATGGCAATTCCTGAGCTATCTGTGTGCTGTCAGTCACTTGTTGTGACATCACGACTCAGATTACATGTTATTGGTTGCTCAGATCAAAGCCTGGGAGGAGGGAGAGCTGGATAAGCCGATTGACATCGATCAGATCCGTGTTGACCCTTCACCTTTTCAGCTGGTGGAGAGAACATCTCTGCATAAGGTTCTCCACAATCCCATTGCAATCACACATGAATACTATTATACTGTCGCTTTTAATGTCTTTCAAAGTGACTCATGAATTAGTCTTTTATCTGTGTAGGACTGTCAGTCTAAATCTCTCATTATTTCATGGCCTCTGGGAAATGTGTTTTACACACAATCTCCACAGAGAAAAACAGCATTATATTCTGCATTGGTAGAATATATTATATATACATATATATTCTACACACACACACACACACACACACACACACACACACACATATATTCTGTATACACATATGTATATATACCGACATACTCTAGATCCTTACATTTGTTTAACACTTAGATCACACTCAAATGTAGTCGTATTAGATGTTTAAAGTGGCTTTTACACAGAAGAAGAAAGTGACCTTTTGGATCTACTAAACACCCACTCACATATATAAATATGCATAGAAAATATTTGCTTGTTTGTTTCAGACTCACACTTTGTTCTCTCTGCTGGGTCTCAGTCATGCCTACGTAACCAGCATTGGTAAACTGGTTGGAGTGGTTGCATTGAAAGAGGTAAAGATGATTTGTTAGTTGGCTTCTGCATTCTTTTTCAACCATATTCCAGTGTGTTTGAGTCCTGAATCTTTTCCACTTCCAGCTCCAGAAAGCAATAGAGGGTTCGACCCGTAGTGGAGTGAGACTGCGTCCCCCTCTGGCCAGCTTCAGAGATGCACGACGCAAGACCCGAAAGCCGTCCAAATCCCCCTCCATCCCGTCCTCTCCCACACGGGACAGAGATTTGTGGAGTGAGGGAGTGATACGAGAAACTAAAGATGAGTCCGTTGGCAGTTGTGTTCAGACAGCAGGGAAAGAGTGGAATATCGCCATGGGCAACAGCAGCAGAAGCTCAGCCAGTACTTCTCAGGAGGAACTGCCCTCACCTTCCTCTTCCACTATTCCTCTCTCTTCTCTTCATTCCGTGCCTGAAGGAAGAACAAATGGTGATAGAGAAAGCGATGAGGAGCCTTTATAGTCTATTGTTTAATTTTCCACTAATTCAGTCTTCCAGGGGAGGTAAACCTTATTATGGTGTCGCCTTTGAGCCCAGCAGGGGCCGCAGCAGTACAGGAGAGCTGCACCACAGGACGTGATTCTCTGCTCTCCACACTGAACTCTCTTCTCTTTTTGAGTGTAAATGTTCTTATTTAGTCTTTCTATAGATTTGTACATACAGACTGACACTGAATATCTTCCATTGCCTTTTTCATGGAAAACTAGAGTCTTTATGTAGCTCTTGTTGTAAAATCGTGTTTTCGTCATGTAATTGTGTTAATAAAGACCAAAGATAACAGAAAGGCACCATGAAAAATTAAGACAACTTAAACTATGTACAAAGTCTTTTGAAGACACATATCAGCTGTGCTTAGGAAACAGGCAGGAATATCATTTTAAATTGTGTAGTGCTTTCTGCATTTTATGAGCTTGACCCTGGTCACTATATAAATACTATAATAGTATAACAAGAGCTACACACTGACTCTATGATAGAAAATTAAATGAAGGTAAATAATGGTAGAATATTCATTGCTGGGTGAACTGTTCCTTTAAGAAGCCTTTTCTTACTGATCAGACCTCTAAATGAATCTAATGTGATGTAATCTAATGTCGTCAGGATCATTTAGTCATTTGCAGTTATACTTTGTTGACTTGAATGAAACAGTTAGTTTAGGTGTTAGCACATGAAGCACATTTTAGGTTTAGTTCTGACTATTTTTTTTACATTGTACAAATGGGTGCTTTGTGTGTAACAGCAGCTGATTTTCTAAATTGTTTACTGTGTAATTTTTAAGTCATTTAGAAATCTTTATTGGATTATTCTTAGTATCAAATTTATGTTACTTTAAAGGTCTTGCTAGCATGCAGATGTTTTGTGGAATAAGGGGCATGGAAAGAAAGGCATTTTGCTACGTCTTAAGAATACACAAAGTGCAAATTAATGCTTTGTTTGTTTCTTTTATTAGTTTGTTCAATATTTTGGGGAAAACCGAGGGCCAGGATAGTTTTCTTCGTGCAGGTAAAAAAGGGATAAAAGAGAGAAAGAATTCAATGGAGGAGAAGTGGATCGGAAGAACCATTATAACCTTCAGTAAAGCATGCATAGATATCACAAAGCATTTCTTATATCACATCTTGATAAACTCAGCCAGTCATTTCCCAAATAAATGGATTCGTTTATCACACATTTGGAACGTGTTAAATCAGTTGGAACCCTTGACAGGAATTTTCCAAGCATGTCTTTCCCAAGTTCAGTTTATCTGAATGTGATTCTTCCACCAAGAGGAAACAACAGTGGGCTAGAGTAACAGACAGATTACATTTGAAGGAAAAGAGAGAGGAAGAGAGAATGTACACTAGTTCACAGAAAGGGAGAGTGAGAGGTAGAACAAGAGACTGCTATAGTGTCATGCTAACAGACAGTTTTGTAGTGAAAGATGGCAGTAGAATCATACAAAAAGAAAATCAATTCGAAATCATGTCAACACAAATGATAAGCAACTACATCCAAAGAAATACATTTGGCTTTTTGTTATTATTTATTCATTCTTAAATTCCTTATCTTACATAAAAAGCAATAAAACAGGAAATGATGTCACTCCTTTGGTTGCAGTAGTGTGACCTGTTATTCTGTGATTGACATGTAGGTCTTGGTTATACAGTTGAAATCTTTGAGGCATTTTCAGGGGTGGAGAATGTCTGGATAGGTCACAAAATGTATTAAATACAGGCACACTGTGTATTAAAAAGAAAAACATGGACTTTAAATTGTCATTTGAATTATCAGATAATTCAAACAGATGAATGTATAAGGGAAATTCATCTTCTCTGTTAATGCTATCTTCTCTGACTTATTTTGCCATTTAGAATTGTACTAAATGTGTCATTAGGGAAGTGCTTACGAAAATTCACCACAAATATCGATCCAGTCTTCAAAATGTTTGAAGAATGCTTTCATTGACAGCAGCAAGCTGAAATATCTCTGGGTTAAGTGCTTTTTCTCAGAAGTACTCATGATCTTGTTAACTATTCAGTTTTACATGTATTTGTGATTGAACCATCAGACCTTAGTGATCAAATACCTTCACCATCATGCTAACAACACTGTTCAACTTCTGTGTTGCGTTCACTCTCATTAACATACATGCATTATAATTAAATAATAAATAAATGAATGGACAGATTTTATGTTTGACTATCATTTTGTTTTATGAAAAAAAACCTTGAGGATGGATGACATATTCTCAACAAAACCAGAAAGAGCAACACCATTACAACCAAAGGACTCTTTATCTTCATATAACAAATAGGTAATATACAGGCTTCAAAAGTAAATCCCTCCCCTATATAATTCTGAAATAAATAAACAGGCACATATTACTTACTATAAGCAACCAGGACCAATATAGATCTTTCTTACACATGATATTACGACACGCTACATTGATCACCATATGAATACAATTTTAGCAGTTACTTTGCAGTGTAGTAGCTAAATTGCTACATGTAATGATAATGCAAGCTTGATGATGTAGGATAACGTAAAAATATACATGCAATGAGATGAAGCAGGTACTTTGCTTGTGGGTTTTTCCTATGAGAAAGATGAACTCTGATGTTTCACAATTCACTCTTACCAGAAGCTCAACAGTGAAGTAATATGTACCCAACATATATAGGAGGGAGTGCTCATAATTCTGTAGAAAAATAAACATTGTCCCAACATTGCATAAATAATCAGTCAATAAATAAGTTCAAGTCAATACACCTCATATAGCTATTAATGCTATTTCTTCTTGCCCTCAAGTTTGCACACAATCATTAAGATGAACTGTGTCCTCCAAGAAAACGCCTTTACTAACCAGTAGATGTTGTTGTCATTTTTAAATCCTTAGTGAATCATGCATGACACCACAATATAGAATGATGCTGTTACTGTACTTCCGTGTTTCCAAAACGGACGGCGCTCCTGCTTTAGGATGCATATGTTTCACGCCTGTTTATGCACAGTAAACACAGTCAATTCAAAGTTTGTATCGTCATAGCAACTGTGATAAACAGTGACCATGAAAAACAGGAAGACGCCTGTGCAGTTCAAAATTCCAAATGGCCTGAGTTGCTCATGATGTCACTTTTAGCACAGGTAAAAGTCCATCCTATTATATTCCAATTTGTTCCAGTTTGTCTTGGTTCTCATTCTGTAGTGGTTATTTATATTTTGTTGTCTTAATGATATTTACAGTATGTGAATCCAGGTCCTGTTTCTTTCTCCTCTTGGTAAATAACAAAATAATTGCTGCAATGAAATACATTAAAAAAACATTAACATGTTTTATTAATATAAAGTATATAAAGTATTAAAGTATTTGCTTAATTAATTGGATATTAGTCTACCCATCTTTCTTCGTTGTCATGAAAACATGAAATGCTAGATTTGTGAAATCTGACCATATAATCTGACTGGATTTAAAGATGTTCCTTCAGCCTAACTGGTAGAGGATCGTACTAACAATGCCAAAGTTATGGGTCTAGTTCTCAAGGTAGAAATTAGTTAAACTCTTGTAAGTCTGCAAAATGCATTCACAATGCATTCATACAATTGAAAACCAATATAATGTCAAGATTTGGTCAAACCAATGTAACATTTCCAGATTATTCCAGAACATGAAAAATATGGGGTTCCGTGTTTAGGAACATTTGGAATAGTACAAAATTAAAGTGTGTCTTTGTATTATAAAACAATTTCCATCCTAAAGGCATCTGTTCTTCACCCAACAAACCAATGCAAGTGCAATAAGATTGTTTCAAATGGTGCAAATCTGTCCCTCTGACACCAATCAGCCAATCGAATCACTAAACACACACAGAATTCAAGTCTGAGGCTCAGCTCAGAGTGCCGAGGTCCAGTGCAAATATCTATTCAGTATAGGACTCCAGAGTACACTGACAAATCACGCGCATGCCAAAGGACACACAGAGAAGGAAGCACACTATGTTACAATTCAGTACAGCTCAGAACTAAATAGGTGTGATTGTTTGTTTGTGTGTGTGTGTCTGTTTTACTATATGTTCTCACTATTAAAAACCAAGTAAACTGGTATAAAATTAGGGGTAATCAGATGTAGTAAATATATTGTATATAATTATATAACAGTAACTTAATTTAGCAACAATGTGAAGGTTGTCAGAAGTATAGGTGTATAACACGTGCATGTGTGTGCATTTGGTTGTCCAGGTCTGTTTGAATACCTTTATGTAACAATACAGCAATAAGTAGATGGGGTATTGTGCAGTCGATTGTTTTCAGATTTCCTGCAAACACTACACAGAACAGTATCGCACATCTATTAAATCTGTGTGTCTGATAGCAGTGCCATTAAACTGTTTATTATTACTGCTAATGTTATTGACAAATTTTTATCAGTCCAAGTCACAGTTTACTGACATTTAGGAATAGAGGACAATATCACAGAAGGTCAAATCTGAACATGGGCTATTGCAGAAGGATATGTGAGTGTGTCCGCTTCACACAGGACGTGTGTTTCTTACAGTAAACCTCTGTGTGGGAACTGAAGTTGCAGACAGGGTATGTGCATGTCTGTAGGGTTTTTTTACTGGCTATTTTACAAAGATATATTGTATTTTTGCTGTTTTATTAGAAAATAACAGTATTTATATTATTATGTTGTTTTATTACTATGGTTTACTGTCTTTATTTTGAGTGTATCACTCCTTGTAAAAGCATGCATGTATTTAACTGAATGTTCTTCATATTTCATCTCCATCACTCCATTTCTGCCTGATCTTTTAGTATTTCCTTCTTCCCCTTCCAAAAACTTCCCAATCCCATTCACTCATCTGTAATATAAGGCTTACGTTCACAACAGTCTTCCTGTAAGCTGTGCGTTAACGTCTCTTCTGTATTTCAAGCCTGGGCTTAAGAAAATTCCATCACAATGGTGATTGGTTCCTGAATGAGAAGCTGAACATGTTTGATTATGCTGATTGAAATGTCAAAATCAGCCCAAGTCTCACTCCTGTCATTCAGTTGGTTACAGTGACATCCGCAGGTGAGGATTCTGACTCCTCCCTCTCTTCTAGCTCTTCAATGACAGATGGTGAGACATCAGAAGCCTTTCGCTCTGTGATTGGTTCACTGGGGGCCTGACCCGGGCTGCTTCCAGTTGAGGTCACTTCCTCTCTCTGTGTCACTGGAGATGGAGTTAATGTCACTCGTTCTGGCTCCATACATAACGTTACCTCTTCCTCCTAGAGAAAAGAGGCTAGACATTATTCTGGATAAATGTCAAAATTGCAGTACTGTGTAACTGTATTAATGTATTACTGCTGACTATATGCTGGGATAGGTAAAGACAAATCAATTATGACACTCTTTATGACAGTTGCTCTACCTCATAAGGATTTGATATTGGGCCTTTAAAAACAATTTTAACAGTTTAAACTCAATGTCACTGCATTAGAAAACAAAATATTAAACCAAAAGTTGCAATTTTAATATAATTATTTCTTTGTTTTCACATTGTTAGGTTTTAAAGTATAACAAATGATAAAATGATATACTATGAGTTTTGACAAAAAAGACATTTTACTTGTTAATGTAAAGGTAATGTGTGAACTTGAAGATAACAAATTTTAATCATCCACTAAAATCACTAGTTTGGGCTTTTCCACAATTTCCACATTTTCTGAGGGCATTCAACCGTTGACCTTTAACCTCACCTTGAGCTCCTCCTCTTCCTCCTGGGCTTCCAGTAAAGGTGAGTGGTCCGTCGTCACCTCCTCTGTGGGGGCAACAGCAACAGCTCCCTCTGTGGTAACAGGCATACCAATGTAGCCAACCATGTCCACCTGATAGGGTTCTGTCTGCCCCGCCCCCCACAGATCCACCAGTGGGGGGTGAGTAAGGGGAGGCAGGCTGTGGATGGTGCTGTTGGGAGTAGCTTGTAAAGAATGAGTGGCACTCTGTAGTCTTTGCTCCAACATCTGCACAGGGAGAGAAAAACAACAGTTCTCTATTGCAGTACAGCTAACTATGTCTTAGAACTGAAAAAACCCTTCTTTAGCAATGGCTGATGGGAATTGTAGTGTCAGATTCCTCTTTTGCACCAGTGAGACTGTGACGATAAATGGCTTCTGGTTAATGACTAGAAGATGAAACAGGATTAATTAAGCTTAATGTGCTTGTTGGGATACTGAGGCTGCTGTTGGAATGACCAATGGGAATTGTAGTATTCCAAGTCCAACCTGATGTGGGAGCTGAGGGAGCCGGAACTGTCTTTGCAGAGCATGTAAACAGCCTTCTGGAGAAATATTATTGAATGGTAGTTTTATAACTCACCTGTTGTTAATACTAATATAAGATGTTGCAGCAGGACCTTAGGGGAGTCTTACGTTATGGGTCAAGATTTGTTGTTACTGAAGTATACAGAGGATGCAGTTTTATGGCTATTACTGATACATCAGGAGATGATGGTGTAGAAACGTAGGCGTGTTTCACGCTGCATGTGCAAGCAGTACACAAGCGCCACTGCAGTGTACCTGCGACAGCAGGCTTGAGCAATTTTCTGCTGCGTAACACAGTACTATTTTACACAGTAAAAATAAATGAAAATAAATGAATTCTGAGTTTCTACATTCACAATATCCTTATAACAACATCCTGATAACATACAAAATAATTATTAGGAGGGAACGATCCAAACTTTTTCTTATATACTCTATAATTGAATTTATATTCAAATGATAAAAAATCCAATTAAGGAAAATAATTCAAATCCCAAAGTGTAGCCATAAACTGCTAAAACTGTCTGGATTCAGTCAGGTTTATTAAATAGAAAGAGTTGTTTGTGTGCCTGTCACAGCATGTGGAGCATCAAGCCTGACAAGTGCCTTTTCTCAGATGTGTGACTAATAGTCTCCAGTTTTTATGCTGCTTTATTAAAGCCAATTTTACAAATGATTTAGCTGATAAGTAGGTTTACGGTATAAATATTGTAACCTGTTATTATGGGTGCAGAAATAAGCATGCACTGCTTACGCTAATAAGCCTTCTGGTAACTGTAGTACAAAAACTCATACAGTGCATACAGCTGCTTTTCCAGAGTTTTGAAGGGTGTTTTTCTCCCACCTGTTGCTGCTGTTGATACTGCAGAAGCTGTTGATGCTGGTACTGCTGGATCTGCTGCAGATGCTGGATCTGCTGTAACTGGTTCTGATACTGTTGCTGCTGCTGTTGGGACAGGAAGTGGGCAGTTGTGTTCGCATCATATCCTCCCTCAGTCCCCACCCCCATCACGTACGAGCCAGTGGCAGGAGAGGCCACACCCGACTGTTCATTGCTGATTGGCTCCCAGGCATCAGAGGAGGAAAGGCAGTAGAGGCCCTGGGAGACATAGTTGTGGGGCCACACCTCTCCAGAGGAATGATGTACTATCTGGTCTGTGTGTGTGACAGCGAGAATGAGTGTAATGTTTAGTTAACATTAAAAATTAAATCTTTTGTATTCATTATCTGCCTAGCCAAGACATTAAAAATTTACTGAGTTGGTAATGTTTTATGATGTGAGATCTGATTTAAGAGACTTATTTATAAAAACAAGCTATGTATAAAATCAGTTATATGGGTTTTAATGGTCATTATACCACGAAAACGACCAATAAAAGTCAAGTATTCTCAGAAAGCAAGAATAAAAAAATAATAATTAATATACATCAGCATCTTAGCTGATGAAGGCAAAAGTCTTTAACATTTTCAAAGGTAAATTAATAGAAAGGCAATTACGATACAACAACAAAAATATTTCTATAGACAAGCTCCATAATTTAATGTTTCATAATTCATGTCATACCAAAAGTCCCTAAACATTTAAAGCTTTTGTTTATGCTTAAAGCTTATACATACATAGCAAAATAAGGCTTCTGCATGAGAGAATTTATGCCTACATTTAATAACATCATTTATATTAGAAATGATTTATATTAACATCATTTATACTTTATATTAGATTTAAATTTCAAATTTAAATCTTACAGAAATTTGCATGTTTTAAACCACACTAAATTTGCAGCATATATTTATATTTTCTCAATTACAGGTGATTATGAAACAATGTTGAATAATAATAATTGCAAATTCTATTTCTGCTGCTGAAATCCCCAGCTTCAGCGTCTCCAGTGGCCATCACTGTGAAATGAAAATGTGTGTTCTCTCATTGCACCCCTCAGGCAGGGCAGAAATGGATTTCTTTATTTACTGAAGTAAATGGCTCTTGTAATGTACCATAGCAACAATAACTTGTACACAGACTGAGCAAAGAAATTCTCTTTAGCTCTTTTTCTTTTTCAGGTCTCTGTTTATATCTTTCCTGCATATGAAAAGGTGGAATTCAGGCCAAATGTCAAATTTAGTTTAAATTTTTTTTCCCTAATCTATTATAAATGTGATGTGTATAATTTTTCCTTTTTTAAATCTTTTCTCCCATCTGTAATTGAATTCACATAATTATCACATTGTCATGTCTGTAGCATGTTGTCATTTGGCATGCAGATGGGTTCTGTTGTTATGCGCTCTCATCCGAGTCTGTACGGCTGTACTGAACTGTTCAGTGGATTACTTTTCATTCTCCTGAGATTCACGGGTCCCTGACCTTTAGTTATTCATTTATTCAAAACCCAATGTGCGCTGAATTCCAAATCAGCCTCAATATAGCAATTCCAGCCTCACTGCAGGGGGCTACGATGAAGAGTGATATTTAAGAAACCTGTTAGACTAAACACAAGAAAAAATACAAGGTCTCTTTTTTTGGTTCTAAATGAAACAGACATGGATATGAACAATATGTTCAATGCCTATTCGTTGATCTCTACTGAAAAAATCAAGACTTAAAAGGTTTTTTTAATTAAAAGAGTTTTAATTGTGTATATGACAGTAGCTATGACAGTACACCCATCAAGACTCACACAGCCCAGATGTAAAGGTTATGTTATTAAATTGCTTTTATTTCTCAGGCCTAAACAGCAGAAAGGTGCATGCTGGGAAATGTGTGTACCTCGGCTGGTAATGCTCTCCTGGTTAGCCTCACTTAGGTGGGCTACACTCCCCTGGTTGGATCCGACACTCGCACTCTCTCCATCCATAGAGCTCCAGGCCAGCAGCGTCGCTTCAGAGATTGCAAACTGCTGCAGCACACCTGACAGGTTTTAATTATTGGAGGTCATTAGTAACTTCCTACTGTTTTGCAGTTTAAAGATATGTGAATCTGAGTTAAAACAGGTGATAAAATTTATGAATACTTTCTGTATTAAATTATGTTAAGAATTATAAATTATATTAAAAGTAGGGTAGGCAAGTTTGTTCTAAAAACATTTAAATATTTGATGTATATATCTTATATGGAAGGCACAGGATCATAAAATGGTCATCCAGCATTCGATTTTTACATTTTATCATTACATTCAATTTACATTTGACCATTTATCCAAAGCAACTTACAGTGAATTCAAGGTATACATTTTATCAGTACTTGTGTTCCCTGTAATTGAACCCACAGCCTTTGCGCTGCTAGCGCAACATTCTACCTGTTGAGCTACAGGAAGTTGATCATCAGTTGGTCAGCTACAGAAATGGATCATATGCTTTCAACACTACCTCGCTATATCTAGCCTTTCTTAGCTTTAAGCCTTAGCTTTAATAGTGGACTGATTTCTTGTGTGCATTGCAACCGCAACTCTTTCACTGTCATAATCACAATTTTACCTTCCTTAACTGTTTCAACATGAATCACTAGTCACTTCCCTAAAGCCAAGGACACAAAACACATCAGTTATTCTAATACATAAACACTAATCTCTGTTATCTGATTATGGAAATGCTGTTGAGATGACTCATCATTTCACAGAAAGTACCATGATTAAGAGATGACAGCAAACATCTCAGACACGTTCACACCATCCTCACCATCATAAATAATGATGATGCATTCAGGCTGATTTACTGCATTTAGAGGCAGACAGGCACAGGTTTCTCGCACCTGATGCTATACAAACAACAGACTGCCTGCGCAACACAGCGTGCTTTTGTTGCAAAGTCAAAAGAAACATGAGCTCACAGCAGAAGATTAACTTTACATTATTTTTTGTTTAACGAAACACATGATTGCATTGCGAATCACCTGCAGCAAAGCGTGCCTCTTTCTCTCCATCGCTGAGGTCACTGTAGGCATCGTTCTCCAACTTGCGTTCATGTTGGAGGTGCAGACTGGAGGTGCGTCCTGTCCCCCTGCCCCCCACGCCCACTGTCTGCATCCCCCAGCTCTGCCACTCGATCATGTGAGCCACACGCCCCTGAGCCATCAGCGTTGGTTTTGTCACCTTGTCCTTCATAGACCGTGTCACTCCTGCAGGAGACAGAGGGTCAGAAAGGTGAATGATGGAACAAGACAGGACATTTGTGTGAGAGAGGGAGTTTATTACATAATGAGTGGAGCGAGGAGATAAAACAAGGGAGGAGGAAATGAAGGGAAGTAGATTTATGAGGTTATCTGTTCAGGGTTTCAGTGGATGGGTAGATGTAATATGAGTAAACAAAGAGGAACAGGTGAAAACTGCAGTTTGTTCAAATATGTCTAGGGTTTTGTTTGAGAGCAGTTAATGTAACTAATATGTCAAAGAATACACAGGCCTAATAAAGTCTTACTGACAATGAGGTTTGTAAAATGGAATGAGGTTTGGCTTTCTGAAATGACATTTCTCCACACTAATGAGCATCTCCGTAGAAAACCAGACTGGCTCTAACATTAAGTGCTTTTCTCTTATTTATTCAGGTTTTATCATTGAAGCTATTGCAGTTTCTGTAATAGACTGAATGCTGGCTGTAATGATCTGTTTGATAACCGTAGTAAATTCTGTGTGGAGAACCTATATGAGACACTGAGAAAAAAATCAATGCTACACAAATAAGGTCTATATATTTTATCCTGTTACATTAGTGCAAACATATAGTGCTAAATCAGAGATCTTACAAGCTCTTACATAATATCTAATGAAATGATGAACATGAATTATTAAAGATTAGAAAGAGGCTCTTTACATTTTAGAAAAAGCTGCACACTGGACTGCACTTCACTGCACATTACAGTAATACAAAAACACAGATACTGTACAGGTGTCTAAGAAACAACCATAAAACAAGACACCACACTGACTATCTCCACACTGCACAAGCACTTTACATGGATAAACCTACATCTCCCATCAACCACCACTTAAATAAAATGACAATGTGACAATGCCTTGTGGGAAGTGTTTTGCTTATTTACTTGCTTGTTTGAATCTTGGTATTTCACCAATGGCATCAACCATTGGAAAGTAAATGAAAAGGGTGGTGAAAAGGGAAACCCACAAGGGTCCATGTTGGCTCCATCTCCACAGCTCAATCTGGAGCCAACATGGGGTCAGTTTACCATTTGACAGGACAGACACACACCTGACACACCTGTCAGTGAAGACTTAGCCAGAGCGCCGATTCCATAGGCGTTGGAGTTTCGCTTCTTTTTCAGTCGAGGAAGGATGGATGTTGTGTCCTCCATGGACAGCTGAAATGAAGGAAGGCATTCAAGAGAGAATGGAGCAGAAATAAAGAAAGTGAAGAAAAAGATTTTGATGGAGCACAAGGTTCCCCAGAGCAGAGATGAGATGCGAAATGGTGATGAAGAAAAGGTTAGATAAAAAGTTAGCACAGTGGTTGCTAAAGGTTGTGAAACACTACATTTCCCAGTGTCCTGCTGGTTAATATCTGTCCAGTTGCATGATGGGAAGTATAGTTTATTCATTCGCATTTGTTGTAATATCTATCTACTATGGCAAACCGACAGGTCATTGCAAGAGAGACAGATCCAAAGAAGGTGTGGGTTGTGAGACAGGAGACATCTACTGTGAATCAGAGAAAAATAACAGAAGGAATGAAACAGACGATAAAATGGAGGAATGATAATCACAACACTTACATTGATTCCATCCCATGAAAAGTCTGTTCGGCCATGCTGAGAGAGAGAGGTAGGAGGGATGGGGAAAGAGGAGAAAAGAGCAAGAGAGATGGCCATAGAAAAGGAGGAGAGAGAGGGATTATGACAGAATAAGGCATTTTAAAAACATGTGACGTAGAAGGAAAACTAGAGAAATAAAAAAGTACAGAGAGAAAATCGAATTCTGAAAAGCCAAGACTAAGAGGGAGGTGAAATAATGTTTGTTTGTTGTTGTTGTTATATATTGTAAGTTTGAAAAAGGTTTAAGCTTTATTTAAAAAAGCTACACAGTAATTGGCAAACCCCTAAATCTCTTTAATATTCTAGTCTATAGCTTGAGTCCCATGTCTAATAAAACTTCATGGAAGTTAGATTTTGCCTTTTTGTCACCCAAAAAGCACAACTTAAATGGTTTAAAAGATAAATACAGCACAAAGGGAACCATTATTTTTTATAATCCACTCAAATCATCAGTGGATTATTTCTTCCGCTGATGATTTGAGTATTTTCAAAAATTCCCCAATAAACACTGTCAACCATACACCAAATAATCCATCTCTGATGTAAATGACTACAAACTAAAATAATAATTTTTTTCCATAATTGGTGAAAGAGACAAAGACACACACATTGTGTTTTTACCATCTTTCAGAAGTCAATTGATTACTAATTCCATGAAGCATTGTAAATGTATAATCAAGTAGAAAAATGATGACACAATTTAACAGTATAGACTTTTAGTCAATATAACTCAATATACTTAAAATATAGTTAAAGTTAGGGAGAATAAGGAGAATTTGTCTGTTAAAAGAGATTTAAGAAACAATGAACTGACTTATGGCTTTTACAGAAGCATATATCACTTAACATTGTCTGAGCAGAGAGTAGGTTTTAGGATGGGGGCTTATTCAAATAAGTAAAGTATTATTGTAACTGTAAACACCATATGCAATAGTAAAAGTGACTCCACTAATAAAAAGATTTAAAGGCTTTGTTAATACACACCCAGGAAGAAAGCCA
Organism: Yasuhikotakia modesta; assembly: GCA_036877545.1. Lineage (NCBI taxonomy): Eukaryota > Metazoa > Chordata > Actinopteri > Cypriniformes > Botiidae > Yasuhikotakia > Yasuhikotakia modesta. The sequence continues at coordinate 86,469 of JBAJNP010000126.1, read as the reverse complement.
TTTCCATGAATACTGCGCCTTCACACCCATTGCATAGACAGACTAATGGATTTATAAAAGCCATAATTAAAGCTTGTGCTGTGAGCAAGACAATTTCTACTTATAAAAAAGAGATTGTCTGTGGTTGTTGTACAATATGATATAACAACAACACTGAATTAAAATTAAACAAATGGAGGGAGCAGCCACAGTCTGACGACATGATCTATGCAGTGAGTGAATGCCTTAAGATCACTGTAATAGACTGGAGATGTTTACTATATTTATCATTATCCATGATACAAATACACTGGAGTTCAAGGGGAGAAGTCAGTTCCAAACAGCTGTGTTTACTTGCCATTACAGGATTGTTTAGTATTTCAAATGTAGGCATGTGGGTGTCTGTTTGACAGGAGCATATCTGGGGTTGTGGGGCTAGACTTTCAGTGTAGTCATGGCAATGGTGGATTGAATTCAATGCTGAGTAATATGGTCTGAGTCAAAACAACATTAAACTTAAGAGTTCCTTCCAAAGAGCTACAAACTTTGTATGTAGGGACAAATGTTTATGGAAATTTTTGGATAAATATCTTATATGCTCTCTCTCGTTGCCTGGTGCTGTTAGCTAAACAGTGTGGATGCTTTATTGAAGCCTGAATTTAAACACATCACTATATGTTATTATTTATAATATCCAGAGACAGAAAATGGATGTACTTGCTTATTCAAGATTAGCAACCGTGTATATAATGGTAGAGAAAAGAGCAGAAAAGGAAATAGAAAGCAGCGGTGTGATGTATCAATGGTAATGGTAATCCCACTCTGTTGAACATAAATTGAGAAATCCCCATCTACCATTTAAGTACAGATCTAGATCAGGTACCAGTGTCATTGTATACAGCTTAAGGCAACAGCAAAAGCCTGTTTTCTGAATCTGCTCTTAAGAGTCAGTCATACGGCACAAACCTAAATTAGCAAACCAAAATTAAAATGCTGACGCCTTTAACAGCAAAATTACAAGCCTGTTCTGATAAGCACTGAATTCTGCGACGTTCACCAGGATAATATGCTAACAACAGCTTTCTGGAGGAGAGCTGCTCTCTTAACCAAGATAATCTCTTCTTGTTTCAACATCTTGGCCACTGTCTTGTTGCTCTTTCTTAACAGGAGTTTGTGGTATCAGAGCTAGTTTACCGTGGATGTTGGTGAGATTGATGGCTTCCTTACCTGTTCCCCATCCTTCTGCACGGGAACTCCATCTGCTGCTGCAGAGAGAAGACAAACAACAAGTTCTAGCATTCTTCAACATGTAAATGTAATGGAAAACTGAAAGCATTGAATCAATGTTGTGACTGAAAATAAGAAGCAGGTGACAACAAAATAATAAAACGTTTAAAGTAAATAATAAAATGCTGCAATTTTACAAGGTTAACAATTAGGAGATTGTGTTTTCAATTTTATTGTGGTGTGCTGATGGTGGATATTTCTTGTAAGCATTTAGCATTAGATATTACCTATGCATTCTATGATATTAAAATTTAGCACCATGATTCTACAGCTATATCTCTTAAGGGGAAGGCTTCAAAGTTACACAATAACAAATAATGCCACAAACAGTTCTATGTAGAAGAGTTCTATTCCCCAAAGGTGTTAAACATTTTTGTGGAACCATGCAGCCTGACAAAGAACCCTTTTGAAAACTTTTGGAACCTTTATTTTTTAAAAATGTGTAACACAAAAATGTGTAACACATGTGTACACTGTCACAAAAGGCTTTTTTTAAATGAACGTGTTTAAAAGTAAATTAAATATTTTGAGGACACCAATCCTCATCACCAATCCTCACCAATCCTTCATCATTTAATGAAATGACAGACTGTCAGCTAATCTTCAACATGTTTTACACTTAAACCTTTTTGAGTGAGTTTGGTATGGAGCTTACTCAGAAAAAAATCAATGTTTAAGACAGAAGTCACAGACACCAGTAGGATTCATTTCATGGTCAATGATGTCAGAACCATCCCAGAGGAAAATTGTATTACTTCTAGGTTGCTCTTTCAAAGCTCGGATCTCATAGAAATCTTGTATGTTTTATTTAAATATCAACTTTGTCTTATGTATAACTTTATGTTCAAATTTCCCTTACTAAAAATACAACCAAGTAAGATAACTGTTCAAATACATTAATAGTATGGATCTGTAAAATGTAGATGTAGATCTGTATGTAGAATGTATAGCTAACATGATAAGAATTGGGTAAATTTGATGAGAAATGTTTCATATTGAAATCACAGACATAGCAAATCTGAGCTCAGTTTGTGACACTGTTAAAATCTCTTCTAAATCTGTGATAGAGACATTTTTATATCTAAGACGATGTATGATAACTGTAAAATATCTGAAACACACAAGATTTTCTCAAAGGGTTTAAGTAAAACTTTTCATTTGCTATCCATTTAATCTTACAGCTGTCTAGGAGTAATAATTGCGATATTAGATCTGTGATTTTTTGTGATATTACATCTGTGATTTTTCTTTCTAATGGGATTATGTGATTGGCTCATGAGGCGCATGTGATCCAGATGGGAGAGTTATATTTTCTCGATGATACAGACACAGATGCCATGTCTCTGCTATAGCACAATGGTGTTACATTACAAGTAATTTCTGATTCTGTTCACTATACAGGGTCATAAATAATAACTTGTAGACACTACTGAACAAATTACTGTCTGCAGCAGCTACATACTATAAAATCACAGTGAAATACAGAACTTTTTGCTATGAGAGCAAATGGTTAGAACAGTCAACAACAAAATGAAAGTGTGATTGAATCAGATACCAACAACTTTCACCTGCCCACATGCATGCTGTTCTTTCATTATAAGCACAGCTTGACCTACTGATAGAAACTGCAACAATAGAGAAAGAAAGTGAGAGAAAAAGAACGAGGGAGAGAGAAAGAGAGAGAGTACACTGGAAGGCAGCAAGGGAGAGTTAACTAGAAAATCAAGTGAACAGAGAACAGAGTGACAAACTCATTTTTCTCTCCCCCAACCACTGTAGCATAACATTGTTATATATTCCATTAGTCTTTATGTACTCGCCCACTTCATAAACACCCTAATAACATAATTCAATAAATATGCAGTCTATCACCTAAAATGCATGTGATACAACAGATACAGTGGCAAAAGGGTCACCTGTCTTCTGCCACACTTGGGTTGAGTGATTAACCAATCCTATCCTTTGTTGTTCTCTGTCTTCTCTGCGCAGTCTAATCCTGATTCCGCAAAAATGTAATTACACAGGCCCTGTGCTAATTAAGCTCAAACACAGCTTGGTCTCAAGTGATTTAAAATGTTATTAAATGAGTAGTATTCTTCTGGAGTCGGCCATGACATGTGCACAGGTCTGTGACCTTACACGCTTCTAATTATGTGGGTTCAAGCTGCTGTTAAACCCCAGTGCATATCAAAATGATAGTTTCCTAGAATTTTAATCTGTATGTTAATGCACTACTAATAGTAGACAACATATTTTTGTAATCAAAATTGTTCCATTCATTACTATTCTTTTTATAGAATATTGCAGTGCTTATTATTATATAAAATAATAACTTATTATTATAAGTCATTTATCCATTCACATCATTTTTTATTGTGCTCTTGTAATCTTTGTCCTTGTAATCCTTATAATGTTTTGACACACTGACCTACTACTAAACCAACATTTGGTTTTAAAAAACACTCACTGTCTATAGGACCATCTTATGACCAGTCTTGGAGGTAATCTCTCTCAAACATAGTCACATTGTACACACTATTGAACACTATTGAAAGATACTATTGAACATAAATCCCCAGTCTAGTTACAGGAAATTATAATGTTAAATGATTAGGCACTTTCCATTACAATGATAAACTAACAGCATCACAGCAACATTTTTTTATTGCTCTAAAGGTAAAACAGACTTTAACTAATCTATCATTTTTCAATGTTCAAATGCTATTGAAGGTAAGCAAACGATAAGAGAAAGTGCAGCATCTAAAGGTCTCTATTCACTCAGCATCTGCTCACAACCTTAAAGGCTCTTTACAGGAAACATTCTACCACACAGCAGCCAATTCAATTAAAGCTGTGAATGTCGCACTCATCAGTTTATGGCGAAGCCCATCCAGCTGGCAGGTGCCCTTACTGACCTTGAAGGAACTCATCTGAGCTGCAATAAACCATGATCTAGCATCTCTTTGTCTTATTGTTTTAAGATATGTATGTCTAACTGAAAATAACAAGTCCAATCGTACCAATAGTCTTCATTAATTTCTACCATTAACCAAAATATGAATAAACACTACAGGGTTGTTGTAGCACTCAACCCTTCTCTAACTTGTAATCGCTATTTAACTCTTGCTAATTGCACACTGATTCTGTGTTTTCTCCTTGACTTTTGACCTTTGACCTGCACATTGAATTACTCTCCTCTTCCAGATAAAGCATATTTTCCTGTTGTAAAACCTAAGGCACTCAAGGTAATGTTTGTCCTAGATAACAATACAGACACACATAGTAACACACCTTGGGGATTCATTTAACGAGGATTAACGCTTTATGGCTCTAAAGCTCAGCAAACTGGATAAAAACTAACAAAAGTGACTGCACTCCTCACAGTTACCTGACATTCACTCTGTTCTTTGAATTCATGAAGAGCTCTAACAGGGGGTTGAATGTCCTATGAAAATGACAACTGTCATAGTTGTGCCTTAAATTGGCCCCAGGATCACATCCACGGCTTGGATGAAACATCCTTTTTTGTTTTCATGGTGAGATTTTGTAAATCTTTCTAAGCTTTGGTGTTAGATTTTTGAATCATGCAGAACACTGCTGGAACAGTGTTGGAACATTCAGATTTCCTGGCACAAACGTATTTCAGTAAAGCTGCTTTATGGAATGTCGGAGCTGAACACGAAATACAGGCACAGGACAACAATAGAAAAATTTATAGTCAAATAAACTGTTTTGTAGAGAGAAGTGCCTCTGCTCTATTGTATTTACACGTAAGTACAAAAGATTAACATAATCAGTTGATATTATCCATCTCTTTATGGAAATTAACCCTCCAGTGATTAAGACTAATTAACAAGCTAATTGACTTAAGATGGAGTGCAGAAGCACTGTCTTAAGGTTTATATACAGTAGACATTGTACATCCCTGTACAAAAATTGGGACTATAATGATTTCCAGAATGATTCTATACAGTTGCTAAGTTATTTCTAAATTGTTCTGACTGGTTGGTAGATGGTTGCTTACAGACCCAAGCCAAACAATCCATATGATTTCAGTCTTTTTTCAATATAAGGCTCTGTGACCCTTTTAACCATTTTATCATTATAAGACATGCTTTGATGTCTAAGAAGACATTTTTCTTTTTAGGTTTTATTTGATAATTAGCAATTTGTGAGGTAAGTTCTCATTAGCTGGGTTACACAATAAATGTTTATCCCTCTCTTCCATCTCACAAAGTCTAAAGTATCCTGGAATATATAGTGATATATAAATATACAACAGCAGAACACAATTATGGTAAGATGTAATGACATAATGAAGTATTTACCAACAACATGAAACTGAGCATAACTGACGCACATCAGTTGTTTTAAAAAAAACTGGTAATCTGCTCTTTGCCCTACTTGAGGATGTGTTAATAGTTTTCCTAAACCCCTTCCTTGGATCTGCTACAACAAATTCCCAGTCATGTCATGCAATGACATGCAAACAAATTCTTTCATTTTATATCTTTTTCCCTTTGCTTTTGGTCCCGTTTAATCTTTGCCTAAAAGACATTTGGGATTACTTGTTTAAATCTGTCCGTGAAAATGCGGAAGGCATGAACAAAGAGAGGTCTACAGTTCAGCTTCCTATAGCTGTTGCAGCTGCAGCAACAACAGGCGAGCACATGATCCATGTGATGAGCGGCTCGTTTTCCCCAGCGCTTTTTCTTTCTTTGATACCTCCCCTGCGGCCAAGCCACGGCGCAGCTCTGCTAGTAACGACGCAAAGCTGAGGACAGAATGGGAGGAGAAGAGAAAGAAGAGGAAGAAGAAGAGAAAGAGAGAGAGAGAGAGAGAGAGAGAGAGAGAGAAGCGCGGCCATGCGTAACGAAGGACCCGCATCAGCCACATCGAGTCTCCTGCAGCAGTAGTTATTATGACAAACGCCGCAAAAGTAGGACGCGTAAAGACGCTCTCCGTCTCTTCCTATCTAAGTGTATCTGTTAACGGAACACTGACGCGGTGAGATCACTTTAATACGGGACGGGACAATCACTGTCAGGTCTTTTAAATTATGATGTTTGTTTGGGAGAGGAGGCGCGGTGGCTCCAAATGGTCATGGTCGCTTTGCTGTGGAAGTCAGGCGGGTCTAAGGTGCTCGCCAACGGGACGCCGGCAGTGACTATCCCCACACAGTGTATTAACGTGCGCGACACGCCTCCTCCCTGCGCATGGGGTGTGACCCTGTCTAATTAATTACCGTCCGTCGGTCTGCAGCTCATCTCTGCAGCACACTACCCCAACAATTCATTTTCCTTACACAACATATTGAGATCATTCACGCAATGTATGGGCTCAAATGACTGCAGAAGAGCGCAGCGCTGCAGCATTGGGTGACGCGACAAATTTGTTCAGTGTAATGTACGACTTTATTTCTTCCTTTCATAAACTTTAATGATTCTTCACACTGCCTCAATCGCCATTAAGGACCAGAGTTTCAGTGAAACCTCTTTTGCAGGGACATTGTTATTCAACGCTGCCAACAATAGAACAGATGGGTTAGTTTGTGTGTGCGCGTTATGTGTGAGAAAGAGCTCTTTGTAATCATGTATCATTAAGAGGGTGTCTCTTAGTAACATAATATCATAGATGCTTTACAGTCATACAAAACTAGGGAGTAAAGTGTTAAAGTGTTCTTTAACATTTATTATTACTATTACTATATTGCTGGATGCGGATGCAGAAGCTACTAGTTGCAATGTTTTCAGATGTTTGTTATTTAGTTCAACGAGACAAAATACACAGTACATAGAAGTAAATATTTACTAAAATATTAACGTATAAAATTAAAGAGATTTTCTTTGATACTTTAACAAAATATAAAAGGCTGTTGTACTTTTAATATATATCATGTAAGTTATAATTTCCTTATTTTCCAATAACAGGTTTCAGTGAAACCAAGCTGACAAAACAGTCTTGTCATATTTTGTTTTAGTATGACATCATAATGCAACAAAAGTCCAGCAAAAGATCAATGCCAGCTTTACATCATTATGCCTCTTTAGTCCCACAAAATGATTTGCACATGTATTAAGAGGTGAGGAAATATTAGAGATGCAGACATGGGATTTCTCGGACAACCAAACTACAGGGATGCCTTAAAGGATTACAGGACATTGTGTAGTGCAAAGTTGTGCACTACACAATGTCCTGTGTTCCTAACATTAGGAAAGTGTGGATAAACTTATTTTAAACAAAGTTCCTGTTCATTTGTTTGCATCATTTTTATCAGTTTGATGCTGATCCTGAATAAAAACAATGCAGCAGTGACTACATTGAATCTATATAAGAAACAATGTTTTACCACATATCACCTTGTTTTGTCTGTTACAGATAGTTTGATATGTACTTAGTGTTAAAAAACAGAAAAGTAGGCTAATGGTCAACTAAGTACACAGAGCTGCAGAGTTTAAGCACACATGAAGCAGTCAATTAAGATCTTCAGCACTGCTAGAAACATCCAGGCAGTTTGTTGAAGTAGGCAGGTCTGTGGAACTCTAGGACCATGGATTGGAGCACCTGATGTAGCCTGTCAAATTGATACTGTACGTTATATTGCAACAATGGACTCTCAGTAGCAACGTCTAATGTGAGTAAAGAGGTCAAGTTAAAGTTAATTTCTGCAATGAGCAAATTCATTTTATCTGACCACGTACGATAAATATGTTTGCACTGACATTTGGTAATAGTAATAGTGTTAAGGTAATGTTCTTTCTCGACAAACTGATGCTGTTGTTGGCATCAGTGAAAATACGTTAAATAAGCCATTTGAACTGAGTAAGACAGGAAACTGTGATTAAGCAGAGTGCCTGCATTAGGTTTTTCTTTTAAAATATCCTGTTTCATTCTGAAATATAGTATGTCAAAGTACAAAAGTCAGATTGGATGTGAGCGTTGTTTCACATTGAAGCTAAATTGCTATATTGGGACATGACAAGGAAAGCTTTCATTTTCCCTCAGTAATCATGTCTCATGTCTCCTTTTGATACAAAGGGCTGCAATCACAAATACAGAATATATAGCAAGCATAAGTCAGTCAGCAGTATTTACACTCAAATACCCACAAAGAAATGTCATTAGTGGTTCAGAAACCTTGATGCACACAGCATGCACATAAACGCACCCCATTCAGGGAATACACCACCACAGTGGACTTTCCAAGCAACAACACCACTTGCGCTGAGATTTTAGCCCTGGGAATAGACCACATTTGCGTTCATGTCAAGTAAAATGGCATAAATTTATGATCAGTAATCCCACACTGTGCCTGATTCATATTCATTCACTTACTACAGTGGATGTTTTAATAAAAAGTGTCTTTTGGGTTTGGTCTGTGTGTTATTTGCTTTGATATTTGCTGAGTCAGACGGCGGGAGACACGGCAGTGAGGGGATCATTATGAAACTCTCGCTGAGAAGTCATGCCAAAGATCACAGCCTGCTGCATTGAGTACAAAAACTGCTGAGCGTTCTCACCAGATGCACAACGTGACTAACCTGCAGCCCCATTCATCCATACATTAAATTCTTGAAGTTGAGGGCTACTTTATGCATCAAATACAAATTTGGATTATGGTCATTAGTAAGGCAATATGAAAATGTTTAAGACTAAAAGTAGTTCTGAGACAAGAACTGTATTATTTGTTTGCAGATAGAACTTGTTTGATAATTTATTATCTAATTTTTGTTCAAATATGTTGTAGCCGCTGGATGTTGTTTAAACTTTGTGTTGAAATTAAAAAGAATCCAATACAGTAGTTCTCAAGATTTTATTGAAAATGAAGAATAAGACTGGCATTTGGCATGCAACGTGATACCACTATGTCTGTACATCTGTGTGGCATTACCCAAAATGGCCTTTGAGTATCAGAGTGAGATATCACACAAGGGGAGGTGTAGGTGTGTGTGTCTGTGTGTTTTCAATCTGATTTGGTTGTTTTGTAAAGCACCTTTTCAGTCTGATCTCAGCCTCACTGGCTGACATCTGGGTCAGAACTGAGCGTGTGCAGCATTCTTTAGCAGATACTATTAGAGAAAGTATAAGAAAACACACTTACGTGATACCAAAAATAAAAGAACAACAAACCACACAAACAGACACAGACATTCCTCAAGTGTTGCTAAAGGTAGAGATAAATAAAATACAGAAAAGGACTATACCTGATTCTATTAGAATGATAAAAAAGATTATTTTTTGTTCCAAAGACACACATCTGAAATGCTCCTATATCAGTAAATAATGAAATCAAGATACGGAGAACAATGTGTGTGTGTGTGTGTGATCATATGACTTATAAATGCATTAAACACGATTTCGTACAGTGGTAAGTAATGACTTTGTGGTAAGATTTAGATAATTACGAAATGCTCTCAAAAATATGTTTGTTGTTTTTAAGACAATTTGTAAGAACATGTCTGGTATTGTAACAGAAACCAATGGTGAATTTACATTAATGCAATGCTAAGCTCTATTTGCTTGTTTGTTTTGAATCATTTACTACAATGAGCTCAGCTGCATAAGAGCGTGTCCAATCTTTGTCACGTCCACTGGTTTCATATCACAAGGCCTCACTTTACAAATCGATATTGGACTAGAGAGCTGTGCAGAGAGAGGTAAACACCCAGCATTCTGCACTGCTCTCACACATACAGAAACAGATACCTCTGTCTGTCTCATATACTATAATGCAGAGGTCCATAGACCTGCAGATTTTAGCCCCAACCCTAATTAAAGGGATAGTTCATGGAAATAGTTCATAGGTACATTTAAAAAATGTGACACTTATTGTATGGATACAAAACTACTCAAACATTTCTCAATATATCTTCTTGTGTTTCTTTAAAATGAAATGAAGTCATACAGGTTTGGAATGACATGGGGGTGAATATAAAATTAACGAGAGAAATGTTTTTAGGTTTGCCAACCAAAGGTTTGGACACACTGTGTTTTTTGTGATCCTAATAGCTTACCACTTGCAGAGTGTTAAAAGTGAAGGATTCTTCCATTTGTTTCCAAAAGCTTGAGTGTGTCTAAACTCACACTACCACTCTATTTGTAAACCTATTATTTACAATGACAAATACTGTACACACACAAATGTTAGCACAAATCCCATGTCTAACGAGACCCTGAACTGAGTTCTCTATAAATCCTTTATTTCTCTTACTCATGACACTGGATATGAGCTTAACTTCAAAGTGAAGAAATAACCCCCAGAGATCTCACTGCTCTATTTAATGTATTAGTTTAGTGCACTAACATTGTTGTTATTTAAAACCAATTAAAGTCCTGTAGTTTTATTGGCCCTGTAATATGATTGCTATATTTGCTTTCTCTCACATGATTAAATGTAGTGTGTTTTCCCTACAGATTTTAAAGTTTTCTGGTGTTTTATTCTGATGATCTCTGAAAGGTTCATGTTTTGTTGTTTGGTTTGTGAGTTCAATCAAGCATTTATTCTAGACAAGAGAGTATGGTAATAAAAACAGCCATATTTGACACATCACATGACTTGCAAGGAAGGCAGAACCCCATTTGTTTTTATGGAAATTATTTCTTAATGTACAGAGACATACCCTATATTTCTTAATGTACAGAGAAATAAGGGTCACAGTATGTTGTAAGTAGTTCAGCTTTATTGATTAAAGTTCTTGATTATGTACCTTAAAACAGAATGACTACCAATCTTGCAATGTGCTGACCTCCATTTTAGTGCAGCCCTGTGTTATAAACACTATTTATCAAACCCTCCTCCCATTCTCTCCTCGCTGCATTACTACCTCTCTCTCTCTCGCTCGCTCTCTCTCTCTCGCTCTCTCTCTCTCTATCTCTTACATCCTTTCTATGGGGATGTGAGGCAGGTGACCTCACATCCAGAGAAGTCTGACACAATTTCTGGATCTGATGTTTAATGTAGTGTAGTGCTGATGTTGAACGCTGTGTGAATAATCATGATGTAATACCTGACAAATCATAAACACGTAGCTTATCAAACTATACAGGATATAACCTAGAGAACAATTTTGGACTAATTTAGTATAGTCCAAAATTGTTCTCTAGGTAATAAAAACACAACATGTTTTCTCACATATACAATATGTATTAAACAAGGTCACTTCATAAGCACATTACAGGTATCAAAGCATGTTAAGTTAAAGTCATACAGCAAGTATAATAAGTTTAGATCATATTTCTTAGAAAACAAAATATAATGGTTGCTGTTTACATGCACATTTTGTGAGGTTTAATAAAAACAATGTTTGTTACCGCAAATCTTCTAAGTCAAGACACAAATCAATGCCTTTAAAGATTTGATTAATGGGAAATAAATTATAGGATTAAATTCAATAAACGTGCCACTGACCCATCTGAACCGATTTAAACTTATTTGGAAAGTGTGGTCCCAGCCTGAATCCCTCCTTACACACACACCCACAGATGCAAACACACACTTTCTCACATGGCTATTGGATGTGTTACCCCTCCCTTCACCTCTTCTCTTCTCACCGCAATGAAATTCAGCATGTTTGCCATCTCTCTCTTTCACTTTCAAACTGAGTGCGCGCGCGGATTTCTGCGGGTAACCCAATACCATGAGAGCATCTCCAACAATAGAATGTTAATTCTCCTTCCGCACTCCTCCTATCGCCCTCCGATCGCCGTAAACAACCTCTGCCAGTGTATTTCATCACTCCATCATCTCTGCCTCCCACACACAGACACCATGCAGTAGCATAAATCAAGAGATGTGGGTTTAAATTTACACGCAACAAACGCACGCATGCATACACATGCAGGCAAAGTACGATCTGACAGCTCCGGTGTGTATGTTTCCCTCGTTTTGCGCTGCCAGTCCCGCACGCAGCCGAATACGTTTCACACGTTTCAAAAACGAAGCGAAAATCGCTAGCCGAGTGTTTCCTCACACACCAGCAACCACCTTCCCAGCACTGTAATTGCCCTCACACACAACCCACACACGCGCGCTTATGTGCACGCAGCCAATAAAAAAATGAAATGAAGGGGTCTTACTGAGGGTTCGGGAGCCGATACATCCCATGGTTTATTCACAAAGGCCCTGGAAACAAGCGAGGAAGCGCCAGCCTTTCACCACACATTCTCTCTCCTCCTTTCCTCCTTTCTCTTCTTTAGCTGCTGACTCTA